>JAZHYW010062380.1:0-54219 GCA_037355805.1 Ixodes ricinus | reverse complement strand
ACTAGTTTCCCACCAAAATTAGTGGGGAACTGAATCGCTCTCCAGGTCAGGTGACGACAGTTTTACCGCTAAATTTAGCGGGGAAGCTGAGGGCGCAGTATTACATTATGGGACGTCACTGGTTTACACACTAATTCAGTTTCCAAGCTAAATTTAGTGGGCAATTGAATTGGTGTTGAGGTCACGTGACGTTAATTTTCCCGTTAAATCTAGCGGAGAAACTGAATTTGTTCATAGGTGACGTGACATGAAGTCACGTGACGTCATATTCCCCGCTAAGTATAGCGCGGAAATTGAATTGGTGTTGAGGTCATATGGCATCAACTTTCCAGCTAAATTTAGCGAGGGAAGCTGTAGGGAGGAGGAGGAGGGGAGGGTATAGAGAAGGAAGACGAGAGGGTGCGCAGGATGAGGAGGTGAGGGTACGGAGGAGGAGGAGTACGAAGGAGGGAGAGGACACGGGAAGGGGAGGAGGGTGCAGAACCAGTATCGGAAGGAAAGTATTTTATATATGTACATATATATATATATATGTATATATCATATATATAAATATATATATACAGGGTGTTTCACGAAAGGTTGGACAAATTCGAAATTGCGAAAACTACGCGTCGCACCAAAAAAAGGCTTGTGTCGTTTTGGTCCTGGGCCAGGGGGTCTATTTAGGAAAATTATTAAAGTCCGAGATAATTAGATTGTTAATTATTTTTGCGTAATTAACTTTTTTAAGTATTGTGTTTAAGGGCATGGTTTCAATTAGAAAATTGCTCAGCATCGTCAAAAAACACTAAATCAACAAATTGCAGAACGATAGAAGGCACGCGAAGCATTTTACGGCTTTCTGAAAAACCGTACAAATTCGACAGGTTTTTAAGTTTCGGTTTGATATCGGAGCGCATCTCGGCCCCGGCAGCACTGCGCCCCGTGGAGAGATAGTGCAACCAGCCTCTGCTGCGCTGTCGCGCGATGACAGTGCAGAAGAGGTTGGTTGCACTATCTCTCCACGGGGCGCGGTGCCGCGGGGCGAGATGCAGCTCCGATAGCAAACCGAAACTTAAAAACCCGTCGAATTTGTACGGTTTTTCAGAAAGCCGTAAAATGCTGCGCGTGCCTTCTATCGTTCTGCAATTTGTTGATTTAGTGTTTTTCGACGATGCTGAGCAATTTTCTAATTGAAAACTATGCCCTTAAACACAATATTAAAAAAGTTAATTACGCAAAAATAATTAACAATCTAATTATCTCGGACTTTAATAATTTTCCTAAACAGGCCCCTGACCTGGGACCAAAACGACACAAGCCATTATTTGTTGCGACGCGTAGTTTTCGCAGACATCGAATTTGTCCACCTCGTAAACACCCATGTATATAGGCATGTTTCATTGTTGGATTCAGGCAACGAGTGGCAGTCGTATTTTTTATTTTGCTTCAAATTTTTATATTTTGTGGAGCATGTTCCAAGAAGAACAATCCTTTTTATGTTAATGTCCTGACATGATTAGTTCCTGAGAAAAAAAAATCTCAAAGAAGCGGGAAAGAACGACGAGGTTTTGACGATTGTCGTGTGTAGCGTTTTTGAATCACTTCTCAATCTCAAAGTATTCGAAATAGAGAGTCTACAGTCTTTTAGTGTGATATATATGCAAGTAGGTAAGGCGACATTATAACTACTATTTATTATTTGTCGCTACAATCTTTGTAAAAATCTCCAAACATGCCTCCGCGAACAACTGTGACCTAAATCACGGATTTTATTTTAAGTCGACTATGTTTAGTATCGCTTTTAAAAATAATACCACGTGTAGAACCTTTCATTGCCTTCCAAATTAAGCAAAGTTTGTGTTTTTATCATGTACGAGTACTGAGAAATAAATTATGAAACAGAGGGTTTTCACTTTTCGTTCAATTTCAGCACGCTGTATAAAAAAAACAAAAACATTTTTAATTTTTTTTTTTCTTGCGTCGCGTTCTTTTAACACCCTTCTTTTAGCCAGAATACATTCCGTTAGAGGTATTTGCCTTTGTTTTGTGTTTTAAGCCTCTAAATATGCTAAAAAAAGAGCAAATGCTGATGGTGGGATTTGGCGATTTTCGAGTGTGGCGTTTTTGAACCACTCTCAATCTCAAAGTATTCAAAAAGAGCTTAGATATTTTTTTATTGTGATATATATGCAAGTCGGTAAAGCGACATTTCAACTACTAATTTATTATTCGTCGCTCCAATCTTTGTAAAAATCCCCAAGCATGCCTCCGCGAACAAATGTGACCTAAACTGCGGATTTTTCTGTTAGTCGACTATGTTTAGTTTTGTTTTTAAAATAATACCACGTGTAAAACCTTTCATTGCCTTCCACATTATGTAAAGTTTGTGTCTTAATCACGTATGAGTACTGAGAAATAAATTATGAAACAGAAAAAGTTTTCACTTTTTGTTCAATTTTTGAACAAAAATATTTTTTTTGTTCTGTTTTGCTTTTTTTTTATCTTTTTTTTTTACCCAGAATACATTCCGTTAGAGGTATATGCACTGGTTTTAAGTTTTAAGCCTCTAAATATGCTAAAAAAATTATTCGGTTCTGTTATCAACATGAATTTCGCCTTAAAAATATAAAATTCCGCATTTAAAAATCTAGGTTTCCAATATGAAGTGTATTTTACTCTAATATTTTACAATATTATACCTTGATATTTCTAATGTAGTATAGATTATGTAGCGCATAGGGTTTAGGCTTGAGGCCCCTCCAATCATGGCGCCGGTGGAAATTGTCTGAAAACCCGCGTTCGGCAGTTGCGATTTTATAGTATTTAGACGTTTGGAATTGCAAACTTGTCATTATACGCCTAACGACACTCATGTCTTTTATATGAGTATTTATTCAACGTTCCTTAGATTATTATAATAGAAGAATAAAATATACAGCTATAACCCATAAACCCACCATCAGCATTTGCTCTTTTTTAGCATACTTAGAGGCCTAAAACTCAAAACCAAGGCAAATACCTCTAACGGAATGCATTCTGGCTAAAAGAAGGGTGTTAAAAGAATGTGGCTCGTACTCGTACATTATAAAAACACAAACTTCGCTTAATTTGGAAGGCAATGAAAGGTTTTACACGTGGTATTATTTTAAAAGCGATACTAAACATAGTCGACTCAAAATAAAATCCGCAATTTAGGTCACAGTTGTTTGCGGAGGCATGTTTGGGGATTTTTACAAAGATTGTAGCGACAAATAATAAATAGTAGTTTTAATGTCGTCTTACCTACTTGCATATATATCAGCACTAAAAAAATATAGACGCTGTATTTTGAATACTTTGAGATTGAGTGTGATTCAAAAATGCCACACACGACAATCGTCAAAAACTCGTTTTTCTTTCCCGCTTCTTTGAGAATTTTTTTTCTCAGGAACTAGTCATGTCAGGACATTAAAATAAAAATGATTGTTCTTCTTGGAACAAGCTCCACAAAATATAAAAATTTGAAGCAAAATGAAAAAGTATGACTGCCACTCGTTGCCTGACTCCAAATGAAGCGCCCGTATATATATATATATATATATATATACAGGGTGTTCCAGAGCGCAGGCCAAATCGCTGCTGCGAAAGTAAACATCCCACAGAGAAAAATGTTGATGCCGTGTTGGTGTCTGTCTAAGAGCCTATTTAGAAAAAATAATTACGTTTAGAACAAATAGGTTTTGTTTTGTTTTGAGAAGTAACTTTTTATTTTGTTCATTTTGAGGCCATAGTTTCATTTACAAACATACTGGGCATCATTAATAACCCTTATATCGACCCTTTTTGACGAGTATAAAGCATGCCGAGCATTTTACCATGTTTTAAAAAAAACTTCAATTCTGACGCGTACTCTGGTTTCGGATTCTTATCCAAGCGCATCTTGTGGCGTGCAGCTGTCCTGCCCTCCGACGGCCCAACGGCCTAAGCGCAGAACCAAAGCAAGACAATTCGCTATGCTTCGTTTCAGCTTCGAGGTCCGAGCGCGGCTGATGTTATGACGAAGGGCCAGTCAAGCAGCGAAAGAGGCACAGCATTTATGGCGTGCTTTCTGCGCTTGATAGGACCATGCCGGTATCCGCCGTTTCTTTGTGCGTGCTCCTCTACCGGCTAGTTCTTAAAACGCAGAGAGCACGCCATGGTCGCTACGCTTTTGCGCTGTATGGTTGACGCTGACGCGCCTCATAACATAGGCCGCCCACGAACCTAAAGCTGAAACGAAGTATAGACCCGCCCGCCCGCCCGCCTCCCTTCCCTCTCTCTCGTAAAAAACAAAGAAGTGAAGCGCGCGCGCGTGTCCAGGCGGTCTAGGGCACTGCCTAGGCAGTTCGACCGAGTATGACATTGCAAGATTGAGCTTCGACGTTTGGGCTGACCTTGGTTGCGCGATTCAGCCGTCGGAGGGCCAGGGACAGCGCACCACGCGATGCGTTTGAGATAAGAATCCGAAACCAGAAAAAATCGTAAGGGCGCAGGCGAGCTGGTGAATATTAACCATGTTGAATTAACCTGAGACTGGGGTAGAAGAAACATCAAAACGTAGAGGAGAAGAAAATAGACAGGACGACGTCTCAATTGGGAGTACGCGTCAGGGTTGAAGGAGGTTTTCTAAACATGGTAAAACGCTCGGCATGCTAACATGTAGTTGTCCAAAAGGGTTGATATAGGGGGCTATTGATGATGCCCGGTAAGTTTTATAAATAAAATTATGTGCCTACAAATGAACAAATAAACAGAGTTACTGTCTTAAAAACTAAGAAAAAACTATTTTTTCTCAGCGTTAATATTTTTTCCGGGGTGGGTTCTTGGGCGGGCGCGCGACGCGTGCGTCAACCTTTTTTCTGTTGGGATGCTTAATTTTCGCGGGAGCGATTTCTGAAAGTACCCTGTATATATATATATATATATATATATATATATATATATATATAGAGAGAGAGAGAGAGAGAGAGAGAGAGAGAGAGAGAGAGAGTAATTTGGGGAACAATGTGACCAGAGGAAAATGTAACAAGTCAGAGAGTCCGTACTTGCGGAGTTGCTATGCTGGGTGTTTATTGTATGTATTATGACAGTTTCACCGAGAGGTTTGGCTTCGTCAGGAGGTGGCATAGGTATATACAGGGTGTTTCTGAAAGTGGAGAAATTCAATATTGCGAAAACTACGCGTCACACACAAAAAAAGCTTGTGTCGTTTTGGTCCTCGACCAGGGGCCTATTTAGGAAAATTATTAAAGTCCGAGATAATTAGATTGTTAATTATTTTTGCGTAATTAACTTTTTAATGTTGTGTTTAAGGAGCATGGTTTCAATTGAAAATTGCTCAGCGTCATCAAAAACACTAAATCAACAAACTGCAGAACGATAGAAGGCACGCGCAGCGTTTTACGGCTTTCTGAAAAACCGCACAAATTCGACAGGTTTTAAGTTTCGGTTTGCTATCGGAGCGCATCTCGGCCTCGACGGCACCGCGCCCCGTGGAAGAGATAGTGCAACCAGCCTCTGCTGCTGTCGCGCGATGACAGTGCAGCAGAGGTTGGTTGCACTATCTCTCATGGGCCGCGATGCCGTCGGGGCAGATGCGCTCAGTAACAAACCGAAGCTTAAAAACCCGTCGGTTATTACGTAGTTTTTCAGAAAGCCGTAAAATGCTGCGCGTACTTCTGTCGTTCTGCAATTTGTTGATCTAGTGGTTTTCGTTGATGCTGAGTCAATTTTCTAATTGAAAACCATGCCCTTAAACACAATATTAAAAAAGTTAATTACGCAAAATAATTAACAATCTAATTATCTCGGACTCTAATAATTTCTCTAAATAGGCCCCTGGCACAGACCAAAGGCCACAAGACCTTTTGTGTGCATGCCAGTTTTCGCAATATCAATTTGTCCACCTTTCGTGGCTATAACACTTATATATCACCTATATATAGCTGCATATATATATATATCATATATATATATATTATGTATAGCATACTATATAAGTTATATATCGCGTGCGTTTCTAATTTCGATTACGCAGTTTCGCCAGTATTTCTTACCTGTCGAGAAGCTGGTGACGTTTGACCATCGCATTTTGAACGCTGCTGTTGTGTTTTGTTCTGGAGCGCCGAAACAGCTTGCTTGCGGTAAACCATTAAGAAGCCAAACTTTGGAATGTCTCTTGGTTTTGCTTTACATTTTTGGCATATTGCACTAAAGCGGCTAACCAGAAGGTTTTACTGTGGCGATTCCCCTGATTCGCAGTGGGATTTACTGCCGCAGTATGTTGCTCGAGTGAAACTTTAACAGTGAATGGCGGGCCATCAAAAACTTTTTTTGCCATGCTCCTGCAGTGTTAAATATAGCTATAAAGGAAAAGCGCTGGCACTAACAGCTCCATCGACATTACCTAAGTAGGCCCAAGTTAGGTCCTTACGTCGCTACACTTTTCCAGAGTTCAGCGTTTCTCCTGACGCGCTACCTGGGTTAGGGCTCTTTGATTGTGAGTGACCTTCTATGGTAACGAAAGTAATTGCAGGGCGACGGGTTTATCGCCCCCTTTACGCTCTCTACTGACTGCTGTCTGAAGTGTTGACGTCATACGGCTGCTGGTCTATTCCTTGTCCACGTTATAAAACCCTGTGATGTCGTGAGTCAAGGTGGGGAGATGCGCTTTTCTCATTCGGTCTGCCAGTTCTCCGCGGTGACGGTTGCCTTCGGGTTATACAAGGTGGTTGCCTTTCATTCGAACAGATTTTTAGAAACAACGGGGCTGGGAGGGTGGGAGGGGGGGGGGGGGGGCTGGGAGAATTAGACGAGTCCCGTTTGTTATTATGTATTCATCAGACTCTCCGAACATTAGTTGAGGCTTGTCGTCATGGTAAGTTTGCTAATTAGGTAACATCTATGATTCTGTTGCTACTTATAATTGTCTTATGGTTCATGTCGCAATCGCAGTATTGATGGCAATTACTATTAAAGGCCAGTGCAACTAAATATCCTAAAAATATTTAATAGTTTTATGGATATTAATTGATAAACCTTGAAGATTTAGACGGTTATAATGATTGCTTACAGGAAAAGCGCTGCAAGGCCTGCAGGCAATGGAGGCAGGAAGAGCGACATAATCGTTTCAACCATGTCGTCAGAATCTCCCCAACCTGTTCTTGGGGGCTGCGCCGGCGACACAAGTGACGACATTACTGAAACGACTACATCACTTTAACAAGCATAATTGTGGACTGGGTTTGCGATTCTCATTTTGCGCCCAATTGTTAAAGCGGGCTAAAAGGAGTCAATATGTTTGATGGATATCTAAAAATACATTAAAATGTTTACAAATTATTTAACTTTGCTCGATCTCCAATAGTAAATGTCGTCAATAGTGCATCCAAAACGTTATTTAACATAATCTAGTTAATTAGCCAACGTATGATGACAATAATCCCCTCATTCTATCTCCTCCGAGCCTGAAAACTACATGGTAAACCCCGCCGTCTCACCCACTTTTTTTTTCTAATTTGTTTGAATTTAAATTTAGCACCATGTATATAACCCGTCGCTAACTGTCGCCTGCCGAATAAGTATAATAAACACGGAAACATTTCTTTTCGAAGTAAGAAATCGCCAAGTGTATGGTCAAGTGTACCAGTGTGTAACCAGCCTCAAGTATTCTGGATTACGTATGACTCGCCAGAAAAAAATGCCTGAAGACGAAGTAAGCTTGACTAAGTATTCATTCAATTATGACTCGCACCGATGGTCGCCTGCGTACTAACTATGCTCCACTAAGTACCCCTCGCCGCAGGCTGACACGTGCTACCCTAAGCGACCATCGGTGGCAGGTTATATTTAGTACGAATGGTTGCGCTCCATTTCACAGAATCCTTGTAGCTTCGTGGAGAGTGTTAAAAAGGTGAAAGGAATTACGAAAACGTTTCGTGCAAAAACTGAATTTGCCCTAAATTTGGATAAGTGTTCGGGATTCTGGAACATCCAGTGGACGTCGAAGCCTAATTTGATCGCATATATGAAAAGGTAAACCTCTGCCGACTCCTTTCCTCTGTGTACCATTGGAGTGATACGATAAGTCAAGATTCTGGCGCGAATAAATCGTTAAGCTTGTCGATGTTTGCGCGCTCTACAGTTTGGAATTTTTTTTTCTTGCCAAGTTGTGGTATCTTTTTAAGTCTAGTATTCTTTTTGTATACCCGTAAAAAAGTTACATTTACTTTTTGCCGTGTATGTACGGGCCTCCTCCTGGGAGCGCACTAGCCGACTGAATTTGTTTCGACGCATTCGATGTGGTGATTTTTCTTTATCACATTTATTTGTATTGAAGTGGTTAGTCATTCTAGTTTCCTGCGCGATCATAATGATCCCTTTTAATGCGTTGGCATTAGAACGCTGGTTTTCTCGAAAACCCGTGCGGTGTCTTTATTTTGTCAGCTACAGAGAGAAAGGGAGAAGAAGGAAAGAGGGTGACGCATACGATGATCCTATTGGTCCGAAGCGCTGACGTCAGCACACGTCAACCTCTTCCCTCCTTCTTCCTTTCTGCCCGTAGCTGGCAAACTGAAAGACACCGCTGGGTTTTCGTCAAAACGAGCCCTTTGGTTTTCGTCAAAGTAACGCGCACAGCTGGCGCGGAGCCAGAAAGGAGGAGGCGCCGCGCAGCACCAACTAAACAACAAAGCCTTAGTGCTGAATAATATCGCGTCATCAGACAAGGCCAACGGTGGACACAGTTTGGAACCGAGTGCCGCGTCAGCGCTCGGCTTCGAGTCACGTTGGCCTTTGAGCCGAACGTTGACGTAATCGTCGTGTCCAATCTGGGCCCAGCGTTGGCATCTTTGTTATCTAAAAGGTGTTGCGCCGCGGCATGGTGGAATGCGGACGCAGTGGCTTCACCAGGGTCAGTGGCATAGGAGGCGGAAGCTCGCGTGACACCCCCCCCCCCTTTCACTGCCCAGCTGCACGACCCTGAGCGCTGCATCATCCGCCCCCCCCCTCCCCCCGCCCACCCTTGTGACGCCACTGTGCACGCGTGCACAGTTGCCGCTCTGCCGTCACCGGTTTTTGTTTGCTCTGGGCTTCCCTAGTCCCAGTGCGTGGGTTGTGATATGTGTGTGTAGTTAAAACGATGGATGCGGTTCCCTCCACGAGTGATATGGATGCGGTTCCTTCCACAAGTGGTATGGATGTGCTTCTTTCGACGAGTGATATGGATGACGGTATGCAAGGCTGTCGATATACTCTGACAGACAGAGAGTACAGAAAAGGGTGAAACAATTACAGGAAGATGTCATTCCTGTATTCTTAGGGAATTTCTTTGCATTACCATAGGGAGACCCCACAGACGTCCTTTTTGTGAAATGCTAACACTGACCCCGTAAGAAGGTCAGAAAGTGACAGCAAAAATAGCGGAAGCAAAAGAGAAAGACAAAAGAAAAGTGAAGGGGTCAGCGTTAGCGTTTTCCAAAGGGGGACGTGTGTGGCATTTCCAAAGGTCATGCTAAAGCATTCCTTAAGAATCCACGAATGTTTCATTCCGTAGTTTTTAAGTATTGTTTTGCAAGTTCACATGTCAGATATTTTCGCCATTTTGGTCACTTTGTCTAGGGACAGGGCTACTTGGACGTTGAATGCGTACATAATATCAGTTGTCGGTGCGTGTAGATAAAGGACCGTGATGTTTTCTTTAGAATACATCAGTGCTGCTTCGCGAAAGCGTATGATCAAAGATACAATTGAAATGTGTTTTCCACCCCCACCCCCTCCCATATCGAACTGTTCACAGAAAATTACCTCGACAGGATGTATTCCGTCGAGTGAAAACATACTATTGTCCCCCTCATATGTGAACATTATTTTCTTACGGCGTCACACCGGAACACTCTCTGTCACGGCGTAGAGTTGCTTCAAAAGGACGCATCTACACTCTAAAAAAAAATCCTTCGCCTACTTTTGCATAATACTGCAAGCCAATCACCGCAACGTACGGATGCAGCTCAGTGAATGACGATGCCGAAACATACGTTTAGACCAAAAAACGCAATCTGTGTTGTGACATTAAGCGATGCAAAACATCACTATTGCATTGCTTATTGTCAAAACTGCAGACTGCGTTTTTTGGCTTAAACACAGGTTTCGGCATAGTCATTACCTAAGCTTCCTCCATAAATCGCGGTGATTGGCTCTCCGAGTGTTGTGTGGGAAAGTAGACGCACAAGCTTTTTTAGAGTATATTCCATAGATTTTGAACTGCTTGTTGTTCATGTGACCCCACTTTATAGAGCATGTGTTCTTAGAGTGTTGGGACGCCGTTTGTTTACTAGGATGTACTGCAGCGTATTCTGAAAAAAGGACCTTTCTTTAATTGGACATGGGATACGTGTTCTGCCGGTTGACTCAGCAGCTTGCGTTTGGCATGATTTAATAATGTTGCTTGGCTTCCGTCATATCTGGATGAGCCGCATGACAGTGGAGCATGCCAATGTAGACTTACAACCTGTGGGCCGGTATTTTTCTCGGAGTGTCATACAAACTCAAGAAGTAATAATAAATAAAAATATATACACCAACCAAATCCTTGTTTAAAGGCGGAACCCTACATTTCAACAGCTGCTCGGTCTCTTCTTCAGGGGTTCACTGCGGCTATGGCCGTTGAAGAGCAGTATTCAGTTGTCTTCTTTTACTGCAGTGTCTCATTTCGCATAGGTCAGGTGGCGAAGTCCGTTGACGTAGACATGTCGGCAAAGTGCCGAGGGATCATTTTATGTTTTCTGGCGTCGTTTGGATGTGCCAGGATTCAATGAAAAGTCAATGTCTCTTATTGGTTTCAACGGCAATAATGCTGGTGTTGGCGAAGTCAATCCTTTGTGGGAACGGCGATCTAGCTGGGATGATGCGACTCACGAATTCGTTCGTTTATGTCATCCAGGTCTCGCTGATCGGTTCCTTCCTAGTGCCTTCGTTTGCTGGGACGGATTTCAACACCAGCTGCGCTGACGTCGAGCCAACGCAAGTGACATTGCTCTGGCAAATACCTTCACCTCGTGGAAATGACGCATCAACCAAGCAAGCGGCCTTCCTATCGACGAGCATCCGCGAAGCACCAGCGTCAGCAACAACAGGAGGGCGGCACCGGCCGCACACTATATCTTCAAGCGACAACCGAGCGCACGCCAGTGGCCACGACGATATAGCTGGGATAATGCGACTCACGAATCCGTTCGTTTATGTCATTCAGGTCTCGCTTATCGATTCCTTTATAGTGCCTTCGTTTTCTGCGACGGATTCCAAAACCAGCTGCGGTGACGTCGAGCCAACGCAAATGACATTGCATGGCAAATACCTTCACCTCGTGGAAATGACCCATCAACCAAGCAAGCGGCCTTCCTGTCGACGAGAATCCGCGAAGCACCAGCGTCGGCAACAACAGGAGGGCAGCACCGGCCGCACATTATATCTTCAAGCGACAACCGAGCGCGCGCCAGTGGGCACGGCGATCTGGCTGGGATGATGTCACTCACGAATCCGTTCGTTTATGTCATCCAGGTAAGAGACGAACATCCTGAACGCACATATCGTAGCAACAACATGTGTTTATTCATTGTGCCCTGCCCATGGTTAGTGCTTGCATTGCTGTCTGTTTGCTCTGACATTGTTAGTATATTGCTGTCCGAGTGTGGGGATATCGAGTCAAAGCAGGGACCAAGCATGGATGAAATCTTTATGCAGATACAGTCGGTGGCCCGCGATATCAAGGATATAAAAGAAAGTACGTCCAAAACAGAGAAATCATTGTCTGAAAGAATTGTAAGACTAACCTCGATTTAGCAAAACATCGACACCATGCAGGTCACCGTACGAGAATACCAAGAAAAGATTACATCCCCGGAAAAGACTGTTGACGGGCTGCTCATCGAGGTTGACGATTTAGAAAACAGAAGCAGACGCAGTAATTTGATTGTGTACGGGGTGAACGAATCTGTAAGGGAGGACAGCACGTCGCATGAACATTTTGTTTGCCAAAGCATATTTACAAATACTCTGTCCGTTCGTGATGTGGCTATTGAAAGAATTCACAGGCTAGGAAGAAAAACTGATAACAAATGCCGACCAATTATTCTGAAGTTGCTGAATGGCAGAGATAAAGACGGAATTCTTAAGAGCTGCAGGCATCTAAAGGGTACACCTTTCAGCATATGGAGAGATTTCTCGCCTACCATGCGACACATACGGAAAAAGCTGTGGGATAGCACGATTGACCAAAGAAAAAGGGGAGATAAGGTGTTCTTGTCATTTGACAAAGTAAAGATAAACGGCGAAACTTTTATTTGGGATGAGTCTGCTAATATGAGTGTGCTTTTGCGGAGGCCCTGACGTGAGCATCAGCTAGCCCCAGAGGTTGTCCCATCCGTAAGTGTAATTTTTGCAAACTCAAGTAAATCCCCATGCACTTCACTCCTCTCCTGATCTTGAATGTCAACGCAAGAAGTGTTGTAAATAAAGTTTCCGAATTAGACGGTATTTTAATGTGTTATGATCCGGACTTAGCTATCACGGAAACATGGTTGCACGACAAGATATCGGATGACGGAGTAATTCCTCACATTTATGACGTTGTTCGGAAAGATCGGGATTCTAAGGGAGGGGGGGATAGTTATTGTGATAAGAAAATATATTGTATTTCCTGCGATAGAAGATTCGTAGTGTCGCCGAAATGGTTTGGAATAATCTTCATTCCGGTTCGTCTATGCTGTTAGTAAGTGCCATGTAACGACCACCTTATGCAAGTATCGAACATATGTATGCACTTCATAGTTTTCTCTGCGAGCAATCTAAACACTTTTCGAACATTATTCTCGGCAGGGATTTTAACCTACCAAACATCCATTGAGATACTATGTGCTGAACAACTGACTGTTGTCATTCCGAGGCACTCCTTGACACATCGTTTGATTATAATCTCACACAAATAGTACACGGACCGACGAGAGTGACTAAAGAAGTCAGTTCAATTTTTGATCTTATTTTTGTATCCCAGAAAATAACTCTGTCTGGAAATCTTTGCGAGATCGTACGGGGAATATCAGACCATCATGTGATTTGGCTAAAGTGTTCCTCCATTCCGCCTTAAACGTGCATGCGTCTGTTAGAGAGTTTCAAATTTTAGCAGGGCGCAGGACGTGGACATTTAGAACTTACTCAGACCAATCTTACGATTGAATTTGTTAACATGAGTAACGAAAGTGATGTGAACATAGACGACTTATGGGACTTCTTAGGCAACTAGCACTTACCTGCATAAACAAATGTGTGCCTCTCCGAAAAAGGACGATACGCCGGGACAGTCCGTGGATAAGTAGATAAATACTGCAGTTAAAACGTCGAGTTAAGCGTATGGGTAAAAAAACAATGCAAAAGTGCCGGTTTTGTTGCTTAGAAGACAGCTGCGGTCGATGATAAAAAATGCCAGATACCGTTTCTTCAGTGTGACGATGGACAACTTTTTACGAAGCGATCCTCAGAAATTTTGGTGCTATATATCTCGTGGGAAGCGTATCGTAAAAAATATTAAGATAAACGACATGGAAACATCTGATAATTACTCTATCTCGAAGGCATTCAATGATTTGTTTAGTCCGTTATTTACGAAACACGATAGTAGTATCACTGCGCTTGAACCTGACCAGCTGACCATCCTTCTGCTACCTTGTCTGAGACAGGCGTACTTGAGGCGCTCCTATCGTTAAATGGCAAGAGAAGCGTGCGGGCCATATGGTATACCAAATATATTTTTATATCGCTATGCCGAGTGGTGCGCGAAATTTCTACTAATAATATGCGACCGTAGCCTAAACCAAGGAAGAGTTCCACAGGAATGGAAGACATGCCAAAGTTGTTGCAGTTTACAAATCCGGGGACAAACTAAGTGTTAGAAACTATCGCCCAATCTCCCTACTTTACTCTAGTGGGAAGATACTGGAACTTTTCCTTTTTAAACACCTAGTTGTGCACCTCAAGGACAATGTTTCTTTTTTTGTGTGAAGAACAGCACGGCTTTCGTCGAGGCCTATCGACAGTGACTCGGTTGTTTCATACTGTAAATATGATTTACAACGGTTATGAATCGAGAGAGACAAACTGACGTCTATTTTTTAGATTTTGACAAAGCATTTGATTGTGTCTAGCATGCAAAGCTGCTTTACAAATTAAGACAGTTTCTCATGAATGAAAATATTCTACGATGGTTCGACTCTTACTTATTTCAACGTCAACACTTTGTTCACATAGACGATGTTTCATCCCCCAAAGTTCCAGTTTTATCAGGACTGCCGAAAGGCTCTGTACTCGACCCGTTGCTATTTTTTGTATTCATAAATGACCTGACAACATGTCTGCCTATTCAGTGCCGACCTTTCACTTACGGTTGTGTCCTGTTTTCAGAGATAGGTAGTATTGAAAACCAAGAAACACTTAACAACTCTCTTGCTTTTATTAATGACTGGTGTTGCAACTGGCAAATGACACTGAACTGTAAAAGGTGTGTGCAGATGACTATTATTAGAAGAAAAAAAAACCTAGGCCCTTTTGATACTCCGTGAATGGTGTTCCCGTGGAAGCTGTTAGAGAATACAGGTACCTTGGTATTGTCATTGCCTCAGATTTAACGTGGAACGCGCACATAAACTACATAGTTGCCAGAGCGTCGTAGAAACTGTGGTTTTAAGAAAAAAACTAACCTACTGTACACCCAAAACAAAGGTAACAGCATACACAGCTTTAATTAGGCCAATACTAGAATACAGCTGACTTGGTATGGGACCGATACACAGCAAAAGACATACAGCAACTAGAACGAATTCAGACCAAAGCATTGAGTTTTGTTTATAACCGTTACGACAGGCTGACTTCCGCCTCTCAGCTGTATACACTCTCAAGCATGCCCGAACTCAAAGCATGCAGGGAAATTATTCGCCTCAATTTTCTTTATAACATAGTCAATGGCAATGTTAAATTTCCATTTGAAAAATACGTGCAATACAATACATCCAGACAGACACCGCAACAAACACGAGAAAACCATCCTTCATACCGCGCAATCTTCATGAATGGAACTAATTTCCTCTAACCGTTATTAATCATCTCACATCTCCTTGTTTTGTAGCGGCAGTTACTAACCATTTATTTTCATAGAATAAATTTGCTTTTTGTGTCTCCAATATCTTCGAGTGTTGCTGGTGTTTTCCTTCATTATTTGTATGCTCTTGTCACTTTGCGTTGTATTGCCGATTTAGCTTATTGTTGTTATGTTATTCTTTTGTGTCTACATTGTGCGGTGTACTTGCTGTACCGTGCTCACCTCGCCTTGGACACCATCTAGGTGTCTGGCAATATTTCTAAATAAAAAATAAATAAATCCTGTGGTCCTTGACGTCGCAGTGCTCAGCTGCGGACCTGCGTTCATGGTCGAACTTGCGAACTTTGTTCTTATGCTGGCGGATTCTCTCCTGAAAGTTCTTTGTTTCACCTATGTATGCAACCGGACAGTTAGCGCAGGGAATTTGATGAATAACGCCTTGTGGCTTCCTCCCTAGCCCGGCGCCCCTTTAGACAGGTGCATGAGTCCTCCTGGGCGTGGACATCGGCTTGTGGACCACTTGGATTCCTTCTTTGGCCAGTACACGTGCCAGCGCCTCGCTTGTACCATTTATGTAGGGAACTTTGATGATTGCGATAGGACAGGACTGTGTACTTTGTAGGGTTCTCGTCCGATTCCCCGGGCTCTTTCTCTGGATGAACGTGACACAGCTGCGCATAACTCTCGGTAGAAGGGGTCGAGTTCCACGCACGTTCTGCTGGGGGAGGGGGGGGGTTCGGGATCGGGACAGGTGGTCGAGGAAGCCTGGAGGGGTGCGCCACTACTGTACGCTGCGTGCCCATCGTCCGTGCGGTGCTAGTCCACACCGCATCCTGTGGACGTCGCCGTCGAGGGTCAAATCCGGGGTATAAATCCGGAGCATGTCACCGGGCCGTCGCCCGGGCCCGACGTCGCGGTCGCCACCACCGCGGACCGTCGTGGCCCGTTCTCCGCGCAAGAGTGCCCCTCAATCGCCCGTCGTCCTAGTTTCCTCGCTCTTCCCGCCGTCCCCGCGCACCAGACAGGCGGGATCCTCCCGTATTCCATCGTGGGCGTTCTTTCGCTGGAGCTCCCCGTATGGCTCTGCCGCGGCACGTGCAGGGCCTCGGGGCGCCGACGCCGTCCGGGAAGGGGGTCCTAGGATGTCCACCGCCGACACCGCCAACGTCTTCCAGTGAGGTCCCGGGGGGAGGGGTACTCGGGCACCAAGTTTTAAAGGCGCCGTCTTCGCCACGGCGGCATCCGAAAAGGAGTCCTCAGGCGCCGGCGTCCGGTTGTCAACCAGGGGGCTGATGAGACCCCACAACTTCCGTTCAGGCTGGTGTCGGCGACCTCGGGCGATGACGGGCGTTGCGGTGGATGAAGCTGGCTACGTGTAACCATTATGTCGTCGGTCGGCGAAGATGGTGTGCTCCTCTTATTTGCTGTCAGCTTTGGAGTTAGCAGATATTCTTTGACCTGTATAACAGCGTTCTAACCACTGATGCCTTGTGACAGGCTGGGTGATTGGAATGGAAATGGAGACAACGTCCAGCATCTATCGGTTTTCTGTAGACAGAAAACTGGAGGTCTCTTCATTTTGTTTTCTGACCAGCACATCGAGAAAGGTTAAGGTATTGTCCTTTTCATGCTCTATGGTGAATTGTATAGAGCGTTTGAATGGGAGTTGAGCTGGGTAAGGAATGTGTCTGCTTCGAACGTTTTTAGGATGCAAAAGTAATCATCTATGCACCGCAAGAATATTTGGGGGCTGTGGAAAATGGCTGTAGCGCCTTTTACTCCAATGGCCTCCATACATAGGTTCGTTGTTGTGACTGAAATGGAGGCACCCATTGCACTTCCGCTGGACTGTTTGAAAAACTCTCTCTTGAAGATGAAATAGGTGTTGCTTAGGCAGAACCTCAAGGAGGCCGCAAAGCTCTTCCACGCTAAGTTTTGTCCTTTAGCTCAGAAATTGTTTTTTCATTGACAGCGTTCTTGGCCCTGGCGACTGCCAGGAGAACCGGAATGTTTGTGAATAGCAGAGATGTCGTCTGAAGGATACGAGACTCTCTCCAGTACTCACTTTCAACGTTGAAATCTGTTTCACGATGTCGGGAGGTCTGTGTATTTTTCTTCGTTTTACCCACGAGAGGTAAAAGAGTGTGGTACACGTAGGTTGACAAACCTCGAAGTGGTGATGTTGTAAAGTCCACGATGGGGCGGAGGGGAACGCTTCATCCACCGCATTGCCCGTCATCAAGCCCAAGATTGCCGACACTTGCAACCCCAGCAAGTACACAGTCCCGTCCTGCCACACGCTTCCGCGTTCTCTACATAAGGTACAAGCAAGGCGCTGCCACGTGTGCTGGCCAAAGAAAGAATCCAAGTGACCCATCAGCCGATGTCCACGGTCAGAAAGACTCATGCCTCGTTCAAAGGATCACCCGCCTAGGCAGAAAGCACAGGCAGTTATTTACAAAATTCCCTGCGCGAACGGCCCGGTCGTATACATTGGACAAACAAAGAAGTTTGAGGAGAGAATCCGCAAACATAAGAACGACGTTCGCAAGTTCGACTATCGAACGCAGTGCCGTTGCTGAGCACTGCGACGTCATTGACCACAGGAATGACTTTGCCTAGCATCAGCATCCGTGCCGTTAAGAGCAATCCCAGACATCAACTTTCATTGAATCCTGAACAGATCCAAACGACGCAGAAAACGTAAATAGATCCTCGGCACTCTGCCGACCGTCTACGTTAACGGAGTTCGCCACCTCACCGATGCAAAACGAGACACCGCCGTAGAAGAAGAAGAAAACTGAATACTGCTCCTCAACGGCCATAGCCTCAGTCAACTCCTGAAGAAGAGACCAAGCAGGTCTTGAAACGTAGGGTTCCGCCTTTAAACAAGGATTTGGCTGGTGAATATATATTTTATTTATTTTAATGTTTCTCCCCAACCAGAGAAACTTCCCTCGAATGTTCACTTTCAAACTAATATGTATATGTATGCATATTATATGTCAACGTCACACACACACGCTATTATTATGTGTATGCTCGTATATAACGGGCGTGGTGGCGGGAGGCCAGGCGTGGTATATAACTGGGAAGAAAAGCCTTCGGTGAAAACCAGCAACAACGGACGATGTATTCTTCGACGTTTCGGCCGGAGTCCGGCCTTCGACGATTTCGGCTGGACTCCGGCCTTCGACGTTTCGGCCGGACTGCCCTTGCGTCGAAGGACGGGACTCCGGCCTTTGCTCAACTATATATATATATATAACATTTGCTCCGGAACAGGAAAGTTTCTGAAAGAGTAAATCCACTAATATGAAAACTAAATACAAATTATGGGTTTGTAAGTAGATATACATACGCGAAATAGCCCAGGCGATTCATACAGGGTGTTTTACAAAACACCGGCAAACTCAATTTTGTGAAAGTATGAATAGCATAAATAAAATGCTAATGCATTTTTGGCCCCGCCCAGAGCATGATCTCTTAAAAAATGTTTTTTTCGTAATTCATTAAGACATTTAGTTTTTTTGTCAATTCCTTTAGAATTATTGAACTTAAGGCTATGGTTTCAATTCGAAGATTGCTGGGCATCATTTCAAACCACCATTTCAACGAATTTAAAAAAATATGTAACGCTAACGCTACATTCCACGCCGTTCCGAACAGACTACTTAATTCGGACGTTTTTCAAAATAACGTTTGTTTTTTATCGGAGCTCACCTTGCGTCCAACTATCGTGAGCCCTGTGACCGAGGCGCGCAGCTACAGCTTCGCCTCCTCGAGGAGAGGAATGTAGTGTGCTACAGGATCAGTTGAAGTGCCTAAACCAAAGGGGCCAGGACCGCTAAGGCGAAAGGGTTGTCTCTGAAGAGGAAATGGAAACGTTGGAAACCGTCCAAAGTGACATTTTTTTATGCTTTGTGAAATGGTGCACTAGTCGTCGAGCTTTCTGGAATAGTTGATTTCGTGAATTTTTTGATGATGCGTTAACAACTTTCCGATGGAAAGAGTGCGCTTATATTTACTAATGCTGATTATCTGATATCAATCAATTATATAATTATTACGCACTTCCATGACTTATCTAAATTGCGGCCCTAGAAGGACTCGGTTGTGAATGTCACACAAGAGAGGACGCTTCGTCTACTCTATAATCCACTAATGCATGTCGATAATAATTAGAAGGTGTTACAGCAAAAAGCATCTCTTCGTTTGCTCCACTAAAATGTATTAGAACGCTTATCAGCATTTCTTCGAGAACAGGATGTATTCTTTTAGCTTCTTTGCATCTTACTTGAACTAATTCTTAAAAGCTATTTATAAATTATTTTGCAGTCCAACTCTTAGGGCTCGCCCACTTGATCAGTGAACTCTAAATAAGCCAATTTGTATTTCATTCACCCTTGTGCGTCAGCTTTTACGAACACTTCGGAAATGAGGAATGGTCTTTTTCGATTTCTTGTTTTTACTCCAGCTTGACACCTCGTTAAACACAAATGTTCTCTAAAAAAGAAAGCTGACATAGTTAGAGTTTCAGGCTTGAGAGTGAGTGAGACTTGTAGTGGCGGTTTCGTCATCTGCCTCGCTACCCATGGCCTCAGGGACGTACTACCTTGAGATGTACACTGGAGTACACTACTGCCGGCCAGTGCTCTGCTTTAAACGACATCAAAAAAGGTAGTGCGTACGCGAACGTGCATTGACATCACCGCTGTTATATCTGGACGTTTTAATTAATTGTTTGTGGGGAGTGTACCTGATGTTCATTTCCTTCCTTACACTCAGGCGTATATCGAGAAAGTTTATTATGAGCTTACACGAGCGTCTAAATCTGGCAAAGGCTACAACTTGCTCTCGCGGCCAAAGGGAGAAAAGATATAAATTAAGAAACCCTGTTTATTTTTTAATTGTCACTTTTATCTGTACACGGTATTACTAACTCCTTATTCTACCGTTTGTCAATATTTGCTAATATAGTCAGATGTAAATAGACCACTCTGATTCCAAGTTTGGCCAGTTAGCACTGAAATCATGAAACTTCTACAGTTTCGCGATTTGACAATACCAGGCACTACTGCAATGACGATGCTCTGTCTCTTCAGGGTAAAGAGCACTTCCATGGCTCCGCTGGAGAAGCACAATGTCACTGCTATCAAGCACTCGTGAGGAACAATATAGTAGTACTCCCATCTAGTGCCTCAGCTGAAAGGTGTCTCCGTGTTGCAGTCAACACCTTCCCGAAGAAATGAGGCAAGATGTCTACTGAGACTTTGAGAGCCACCTGTTGCTAAAGTACTCGCAAGTTCAATCATTGGGACAAGTGGCAACAAAAACTCCTGAATAACCCTCTTCCCTTTGATTTTGCGCTTGAGGACAGTAATGCTGAAAGTAACCTTCCGCGAAAGTAACGAATGGCTTTCTGAGAGTACACGGTCCCTTATTTGTATAGAAGGGTAGTGTAATTCTAATAATTACAATTTAGCCTTGGTGATTGTAAATGTACTTATTTTTTCAGTAACGTGCACAATTCTGATTGAGTGTCCGCAGTGCATTCGATGTCTCCGGAGTATTCGGAAAATCTCTTGCCGTCAGGGCTGTACCTTTCTAATCCGTAATAGATTTAATACAATACATTCGCATGATGAATATAAATCTATCTTCTCCCAGCACTCTATCCCTTTTCACTATGGTTCTCACCTGCAGCCTTGCGATTTCGCCGCCATTGCACTAGACTTTGCATGCTGTCGCAGGAGAATAAGGGTGGCTGTTGATCAAACCAGCGGCGCACTAGAGTATGCTGGAGTTCTAAATATCGGCCACAGATACCTAACCAACCAGGACCCTCGCGTCATCAGATCACGGGCTGTTCCTAAGATGAAGGAACATTTGAAGGATGCGTTTCACAACTTATCGATGAGTTTACCAATGCGGTTCGTCATCACTGTCGTCCACGCAGCGCCCTCATTATTCTATGACGGCATGCATGTACTAGTTCACCGGTGGAGGATATGCATCTCGCTTGTTGGGACTACATTTAGAAGTGACATATTTCTGAGGAAGAAGAAATTCAAGGTACGATTTTGACGCAATGTCATGCGCATCTTCATCATTAAACAAAATCGTTACAGTCAGGAAGAAAGAAAAATAGTAGTCGTGCGTTAACCTACAGAACAGAGACAGCGATGTCTGCGAAATGTTTCGGCGAATTCATGGTGGTATCGGCGTCGAGTTACGCACGCCTGGAGCTGCGTTCGCCAGATCTATCAGTTGGCAAGCTCCACGAACAAGCGGTGTCTGAAATCGGCTCTCTCTCTGTTGCCTACACGCGATCGATAGGTCGAACAGCGTTCCTACCGCCAATTAGCGAAACGCCTCCGTGGGCACCGTAGGACAGTTTTCGAACGACGTTCTTTTTGTGACTGATCTTTCATCGACGTTTTGTCTACCGAAAATTTCAATGAATGCCTTTCAACCGGTGGTATCAGCATCTAGATTCATCGCTTGCACTGCATCCACCCTTCGGCGGGTTGATCGTTTGTAAGGCGCCACTTGAGTCGCGCACGCATGAAACGGTGCCAGGCGTTCTGAGAAGCCTGTTGACGACTTTATTTATTAACGTTGCCGTGGGTGCGTGAGCAAAGAGCGTTCGGTAAAAATAGACATCTAACGATTTTGTTTCAAACGCTCTCTTTTTATATTTTTTTTGCTATGAAGCCGCCGTTTAACGTTACGAGCTCTTGGCATTGGCAGAGCTTCGACGGCATTATGCCATCGTTTATCTTCGTTTCGTTTTTTTTTTTCAAAGTTCGCCGTGCAGTGGTTTTGGGAACTATAAAGTATCATGCGGTTTGTTAACGCTATGGCGCTGCTGCAGTGAGTTCACTTTCGGCTTTCCTTCAGAGTGGGTGAATGGCTGGCACCGATGGAGCGGTTACAACGACCGGCTTCTGTCGTGGTTCTTACTGATTCAGTAAAAAAGGTTGAAGATTATCTGGTCATTCCGCCTCACTCACCTCATGGTTACATTGCAACGAGCGCAACATTCCGAGGTGAAGAAACACCGTACAGAATACAGACGTTTGTGAGCAACTGCGAAAATTGCGCGTCCTCAAAATCTGAAATCGGCAGGTGCGTATCAGATGAAACATGTATGGATTCTAAGAATGCACACGCCAGCAGCGAAACAAAAGTTGATTACTAGAAACAAGCTCAAAGAAGAGGGAGGGACGTGCTTGTGTCATCATCTGTGACTTAGAACACCGAAGTTGATTAGTGCTAGTGTTATGTGTGCATGCCTTAAACAACGTTTTTTTAGAGTCATAATTGCAGTGTGACAGACTGCTTGCGTTATTAAAAATATTTTAGTTGCCTTTTTAGCCCATATGACAGAGCGATTGTTCGGACGCATTTCTATTGACGTGCTGAAGTGTTAATTGACTTTGTAAGGAGTATAATTTAGAAAGTGTTGTCATTCTTTCAGGGCGCAGGGCAGGCATTTTGTTTTACTAAATACCAGCCGTCGTCGCACTCAGCGTTTATATATAGTCTATGTGATCCACAGTGATAAATCATAACGTATAGCGGCTTCACCAAGTGAAACCGCTCTTCTTTGGTGACCACTGTCGTGTCATGATGACGTTGGATGGCGGAAGAAACAAGACACAAATTTTAAATGAGGACTATGGAAATTCAACATGAACTTCTTGCAAGATGAGACATTTTGCAAGGGGTGGAAGAAGCCTTTAAAGCGGTTTTGTGCGTATATCACGCTGATATTTAATGAGCGATGGGAATACTTTAATCAATACTTTTAATCACGAGCAATTGAAAGTTCATCTGTTTGAAAGTTTCCGAAAGGAAAGAAAAAAGTGAGAACGCGAGAACAGCCCAGTTCCCATTTTTTAGCGAATAAAGAAATGCAAGTTAAATGAAACAGCTTTCATCAATAATGTTATTGGTCTGCGATAGCTAGAGCAAGGGCGCAAATGTTCCTTTAAGAAACAACTCACTAGTCGCTCTGTGGCCGACGCAAAGTACGCACTTGATCAATAAATTTCTGGCATTGAGCATTCTGGCGTTATCTTCAACAATAAAAATATGAGCAGAAGATCGAGGCGCAACACAAGCTGTTGACGTGTGAACACCGAAAAACACGTACTCAGATACAGCTCGAATTTTATTTGACAAAATATACTTCTAATATAGGCTTCAAGCTTCACAAAAATGGATGCCAAAAGGTCAAGGAGAAAGAAAGACAGGCGATTCTTCCTTCTACCTTTTTCTTTTTTCTTTCACTTCTACTTTTTGTGGGGCATGAAGCCTTTATAAGAAGAATCATTTGTCAAAAACAATCCAACTCTGTTTGAAAAATGATGTTTGCCAGACCCTCCTCGTCCCAGTCGCAGAGTTTTAGTCAATAATGATAAAGATATCATCGAACTTACTTGTGGCGAGCAATGCAAACAACATTTTGGAGGACGCGATATGCCACAGAACATATGTAGACATCAGGGTGCCGTTCAGAACGCACCGGAGCTTTCCAGTGAAGAAGAGTGGTTGGCAGAACCCGTCAGCTTGAGAGAAGTAGATAGCACGATTGATTGCTCAGCGCCGAATAAAGCTTTGGGCCGGATTTTTCTTAGAGGAGAGTTCTATAAAAAATTCTAAAACCATCGGTTGTAATTTATTCCTGAGTGTAGTACGTAAAACCAACGAACTTAAAACGTTGCCTCCGTTTTTTTTTTTTTTCAGTCGCACACAGTTCCAATTCAAAAATTAATCCACTCGAGTTTACGACCGCGTGTCACTGGGTGTAAGCACAAAGCCTTCTTTAATGCCTATGATAACATTTTTCGAGGATTTTAGCTATATGAATACAACATGTAATCTGCAGACTAGTCGGTAGACACCACACATGCGGTACTAGAGGCACGTCTATCCACAGGAACATACATGTTGCACGTACTATATTGAAACACCTGTCAGCCGTGGGAACTTTTGTGGCGATGCTGCAAATTAATCTAAAGGAGGCATTTGACAGGGTGTGCAAAGATGCTATTTATAGTATTTTCGACCGTGCTAACGTGAGGAAATTTATAACAAAACCAGTTACAATATATAACAGTTGCACGATAAGGTTTATTATAACTACTTCACTGATTCCCATCATAAACTTCATTTTTAATTGGTACGGCGAGGCTGCCCATTGTCACCTTTATTGTCTTCACTCTAATTGAAATCATTTTGTTCCAGCGTTACTCTTTCTGACCGAGTTAAATGTTGTCTTATTGGCGATAAAGAAATAAAATATTTGGCGTATGCAGACACCAACGATGTGTTTTGTATTGACAAAGAAAGCGTCATTGAGTGCTAATGCAATGGTGTTTCAATTTTTGTAGAGAAACAGGAGCTGTTGTCAATGTCGTTAAATTTGAGTTAATGGTACATGGCCTCCTTGGTTGGATTCGATCCCCTTAATTTCGAACGGGTTGAGATGACAATGTACGCCGAGTAAATACCTTGTTTCCCCTATACAATGAATTACAACAAACACTGAGTATTCGGCGAGCGTTTTAAATATTTTTAAGGAAACAAGCAACCAGATTGTGTGGTGGCGACCTGTTAATATTCTTACTACAGGCACAGATTGGAATTTTTTTAGTGATTAATTCAGGTATATATCTTACTCTTATATTGTGCGCGAACCAATATTGAAGAGATTCATAGAGTGTTCGCTGTCATGATTAATAAGATCATAAAGCAACCAACAACGTTTGCCCGACGATTGAACACCCGAATTCGCCATAAGTAGCATTTGGCTCAAATGAATAATTGTTACATGGCTTTTAAGGCGCAGCTCTTATGCGCCTGTTCCCGGCAGAGCTGCGTCAGCCGTCGGCGTAACCAGCGCTGGTGCACGATGAGTAATTTTCCCCGCTAAATTTAACGGAAAATTTTCCCCGCCAAATCCGAAGGAAGATGGTCCCCGCCAACTCAGCGGAACGCTACTCCCTGCGTAAAATCTAGCGGAAAATTTTCCCCGCTAAATTTAGCGGAAAATTTTCCCTCGCCAAATCTAGCGGAAAATTTTTGCCGCTACATCTAGCGGAAATTTTTCCCCGCTAAATCTGGCGGAAAATTTTCCCTGCTAAATCTGGCGGGAAATTTTCCCCGCTAAATCTGGCGGAAAATTTTCTCCGCTAAGCTTGGTGGAAAATTTGACCCGCTAGATTTAGCGGGGAAACTCCCCTCCTCCGAGAGTCACTGCGACACCCCCCCTCCCCGGGGTCACGTGACCCCTCCCCCCTTCCGTGCCTTCCCCTCCTCCTCAAGAGCTGCGCTCTGATTCGGCGTTACAGGGAGTTGTAAACGACTTCTCATTTTTCAATGACCCATACCGTAGATAATCAATCTCAAGCATGAGCTCGTTTCCTTGCGGCGGTATGTAGCTGCGCGTGCGACAAAGTGTTACCGAAAGCAGAAAAACTAACGTTGATGATCTCCTGGGTTCTTACCCTTCCACGACCACAGTCACGAAAATGCAAGAGACAGGCAGGAGCTCCCGTTGTCCCGCTTCATGGGCGAGATCATTGCTTTCGGCAAGGGTTCGGTGCCTTGGGCAACTCGAGCCCTCAGCATCAGCCGACGCATGGTGGAAGGCAATAAGCACTTGCTGAATGTCGGGTGTTTCATAGACACGTCCTCCCGTTTTGATTTCATGGTTTTACTTAAGATGATTTCAAGTAAGTGATCATTTTGTCTCGAATTTTGTTTTGCTAATTCGTCTTGTTGTGAATATTGAAAAACATCACTGACGATCAAGCGGCTCACGAAATGGGCACGTGCATGTAAATGTCTATTTGACATCGTTAAAAGGTCGGTGCAACGATTTTCTTACTGAGCGTAATTGGTTAGGGAAGGGCACAAAGCTCCAGCTTGCTTCTTCGTGTTGGCCTTCACGGCTAGTCACGCGCCCATTCGTATATTCCAAAAGCAGTAAAGCACGCCCCGCACGTGCAAGTGCTGACGCTGGTACCACGGTCAAGCTCTCTTTATACTTCCGACCACCGGTCGTGGATAAGCCTGACGCTAATCGTGACGTGCTCGTATCTCAAGGTTGAGCTCCTGGCTGCGAAGTTTTAAGAGCGGAAGTAGTCCTCCGAAAGTATTACAACAGGCAGCGTGGTATACGTCGGCATAAAACTCGACTAAAATGCGATGACCGCCACCGAAGCCGAATCATGATGTCAAGTTGTCAACTGCGTAAGACTGCACGTAAGAGATGGAGTTGCAAACCGGAGTGCACTATCAACGCAATAAGGAATTGCAGAAATTACGTTCAAATGGTTCAAACGTGGTTCCCACTGCGGAGCCAGTCGAAAATATGAGTCTGTTGTTTAGCTAGCTTGTTGCCCGCGTCGGCCCCTGGCCCCACTGGTTGCCTCCTGTCGCTATCGGCTGACGCGGGTTTTCAAAACATCAGCTTTCCGTGATCGGCGGGGAACAGCCCGTGGTCTGAGCCTCATCAGGAGGGCCTGAACTGCATGTGCAGCAGCAAACAACTCGTTTGTTTTTGAAAAAAAAATAGCGTGAAGTATAAAGATTGAGACAACGCATAAATCGCTAGAGTTAACTCCTTAGTATGCACAAGAGAAAGTTGCAGAGCATGCACTTAGTTGTATCTGTACCTTGTTAGTTTTTAGATCACTGTGCAGTAAAAAAGTGGAAGCCGTTTACAACCCCAATAACGCCGAATCGGGAGCGCAGCTCCTGAGGAGAAGAGGGAAGGTGATTGGAGTTGGGGTCAATGACCTCGGGGAAGGGTCACGTGACCTCGGGGTTCACGTGACCAGGGGTTACATGACCTGGGGGTCACGTGACCTGGGGTCACGTGACCTGGGGGGTCATTCTGACCTGGGGGTCCCGTGAACTCAGGGTTATGCCGACGGTGACGCCGATGCCACTGAAGCCGGAAACGGGCGCCTAAGAGCTGCGCTTAAAAAAATTAAATTGCGCATTGTATAAAATAAATAAAGGAGAGAAGCACTCGAGCAACTGCGAACTCGTCGCTTCAAAACGAACGCACTTGACGTTTCGGCTGCTTTCTTTCTCCGCTCGCATGTCGCTCTTTTTCTCGTTCTTTCTCTCGCGACCACAGATGTCAACGAGCAGCATTTGCCATGTTCTGCTCCTGGGTTCACGCCAATGGTCGAGCCAAAACTCGGCGTTTTGAAGTCCCAGCTCGCTTTCTTCTAGCTTTCTTTCTGAATTTCTCGGCGCATAGTTTGTTTTACGTTTATGGGGCTCTCCAAGATCTTTTTTGACTATAGACCCCTTTTCGAAATACTGCCCTGCGTTGGAAGCGGTGGAATCCGTGCACAATGGCGAACTGGAAACCGCAACGTCAGGCACACCTTTTGTGTTTCGTTGAAGTAGAAGAAAAAATATACCCCAGGAAAGAAGGGATGAGCAACGAGACCTTGCACCTTCGACACTGTTTTATTGGCCCGTTGGTACCCGAAGTTGGCCACGCTCCGACGTTCGCTCTCTTATGGAATGACTCTCACATTCCACGATGTCAATTGTTCCGCCATTGTCCAGGGGTTCCGGCCTGGTAATA
Source organism: Ixodes ricinus (assembly GCA_037355805.1). NCBI lineage: Eukaryota > Metazoa > Arthropoda > Arachnida > Ixodida > Ixodidae > Ixodes > Ixodes ricinus. The sequence continues at coordinate 26,449 of JAZHYW010062380.1, read as the reverse complement.
TTCGGCCCACGAATTTCGAATTAAATCTATTAGTTTTTTTATATTCATTACACCTGAACGCACTAAACGTAGTAACTAATGAAACATTTATTTTCTCAAAAATCGTTTCATTTAAAAAAAATATTTGCAAATTAAATTACGAGAACAAGCGAAAAATAAACTTCTTCATGACGTTCCTGTTCCTGACCTGGGTGGACAATGGCAGAAGCGAAGCCACCGACCAATCATATCCGGCTTAGGTTGATGGTCGCCTCCCCTGCATCCGTATGCGCGTCAACGGCTGGTTGCTGGCTTCAACCCTCCACCGCGCTTGGTGACATGCATTTGACGGGCCTGTCGGAGCTGGAGCTTTAAATCCTCGACAAAAGTGCGGAGCGGGGAGCATGACCATAGCGAGGACAATCCTCGTAAGCGTCCCGAGCCCTCTGGGGAAGTCTTTCGGCCCCAACTCGGCCCCAAGTCGACGACGCCCAAGTTCCGGGCAAGTTCCGGGCGGGTCTCCTGTGGAGCGAGACCACAGGGGACAAACACCTACGTTCGCTTTTTGCAAAATGTGCCGCCGTATAGCCTTGTGTCGCCTGCTAGGATCCACGGGTGCGACTCAAGCCGCCTGCGCCACCTCATCCACCGCTTGGTGGCGGGTAGGTCCACGGGTCATCGCGCTTTTTTTTTTTTGTACTTGCAAAATTTAGTTGTTAATTTTTCTCATATAAAATACTGTACTTCTTTCATAAATTATTGAGACGAATTGATCTACTAATATGTTTTGTATTTCGACTGAATAAAATCCTTTAGCTGGCTCTGACCAGTCGTAAGGCAGGAGTTGACCGGGAACAAGGATGTCGAATATTCGTCACATCACACGCGCGTACGGCACCACGCGGCGTCCCCGTAGGTGGAGGAGTTTCTTGCGATGTCTGGTTAAATTGAGACACAATGATATTTAATGACTCTCTCAATGCCCGCTGGGTTTCTCGAACCACGAAAGGCGTGAAAACTGCAAAAGAATGTAGACGCCAAAATAGGAGTGCAGGGACCCTTTAAGTCTGAAAGTAGTCGACGCCACGATTTCATGAATCTAATCAATCTGCGCCAAATGTGCATCCTCACGACGCTGATCGTCTTTGCGCCTTTGTTATTCAGTACTCAACCAATCACGATCATAGAATGCTCCTTGATCCTCCGCTTCTTTTTCTTTTGACTGATAGTTTTAGCGGCGAACGGAAAACGCTCAAAAGACGTCGTGCGCGGAGGTGATGCAATTTTTCTGTTGTGTCGAACTCATGCGGCGAACTACCGGTGATCTTCCTTCCACTCGGCAAAACAATCAATTGGCGTCCAGCATCACCAGCCGCTTTTCTAATGTTGGGCGTGTCTAGAGCGAGCTTCGGGTTGCGAAATTCGCCGCGTGCTCACGGGCTATGTGCTCCACGGTATCCGCCTTCTATACACGTTTGCAGAGCAGCTGACTGTAACGCCGCCATTTTGGGCGATGCTGGCGCCGCCTAACGTTTCGCCATTCTGGGGTGCGCCGGGGGCACGTCAATGGGGTGCGCGATGACAAGATGGCGGCGCCTGCTGTGTCGCCGACGGCCAGGATTAGCGATACACTTACTGTTTCGGAACGCAGGAGGAGGTATCCACACAGATTCGTAGCATCAAATATTGCAGGACGGGTCATGTTTTAGGGTTGAGACTGACTTTTTAGCGATCGCAGCCTCGGGACCAGCACGTCGTGGAGCCAGAGCTGCAGCGAGCGCAGCCATCGTTGATGCAACGGCCATGCGGCTTCTGGCGCTGGTTCACGTATCTTCTGTTATTGTTTGTGCTTTTTTGCAGTCGAAGAGAACACCGGCATGTTTTATAAATATATATATATTTAATTTATTCTTGCGCTCAGTGGTGTATGCTTCGGCAAGAGACGCTTGGCAACATTGTTCGATCAGCAGCGAACGTCCTGGCTGAGAGTAGGCCCGCCTGACCGCGGTGCGCGGTTCGAGGTTAAGACGGGATCCCACTTGCAAAGGTGTATAGGTCGTGCTATTTCGCAGCGTTGCAATAGTCGAGCATTAGTTTTACGCTAAATAAATGTCATATTATGTACTAAAGTATGAAATTATGTTGTCCAATTAATTAGAGACTCAAAAATAAGATGAAGTCAACCGAGGGCAAATTGTTGAGAGAAGGTATTTTGTCTCTTCGAGCGCCATCTTACTATCGTAACACGTGTATAATAAATCGGAGAGATATGAGGAGTAGTGAATAGTTTGTAATATTATATTGAATAATTCTGGATGTTTGAATGTAATTCACACACATATTTCAAATAAGGTGGTGGAGAGTTAGTAAAGTAATCTCTTCACCGTCTATTTATCAGACTCGAGGAACATTACATAAGTGGATCATCGTCATGGTAAGTTTAAGATTTGACTATATCACGCTAATATATATTTAAATATTGATTTACGGTTAATATCACAATTTCAGAATTGATGGCTATTACAATTATGCAAGGACCAATTAAAAAAAGTGACAAAATCTAATAATTTGTTTAATTTATACATTTTCACGCGCTTAGCTTTGATTAAAAAATCCCGTAAAAGTGGGAGTCAAGCCCTGCCAACAATGGCGCTTAGAAGGAGTAGTTTGTCAAGGAAATATTGTTTAAATCGCGGGTTACCCATATGAACGAGGCCCAGATTAACGAAACAGGACTGTATAAATTACCCACGAAACTGTGTTGCAACATGACCCGGAAAACTAATAAATGATACGTTAATTATATATATTTATTTCTTTAGCCTATTTACATGGCAATTAACTTCTGATGTAATTTCCAGGAAGCTTGAGAAATGCATTTCGAAAAGGCAATAATTTAACAAACAACTTGTTTTTTTTTAAGTTTGTTGAAAATAAGATTAAAACAACTGTCTAATAAACAAAATCTGTAATAGGTCTGTATATGAAAGCAATCATCCAGTATAACGTGAATATTAGGTACGCGATGAGATAAACCTCCAAGTAAAAGAACGTTATATGTCCTGAATAAATAGTAAATGAGGTAAAAATTTAATCCGTAAAGTTCATTATCCAGTCTATATAACATGAGAGCTACAAACAAAACATCTTCGAAAAGTATGAAAGATGTTTTCAATCTTGCTACAGCTTACCCATATTGCCAATCTCAGACTTCGGTTGTGGAGAGGAATAGGAAGGTGGGTGGTTAGCTGCCAAAACGAAATACAAATATATTCAATTGAGGGCGGTGAAATAAGGCAAATAGTTCAGAACTTAGCTCGAGAGGCTCGTATCAAGGCCATGGCCTTGAAGGAGAATGTTGCAGCTGAATTATAGACAGGAGATTACCTAATTGACGAGGCGAAATGTCGGAGCGAGGCAATGGGACCGACACTCACTCTAAATTAATAGAATATGAAACGAGCGCGAACGTGATGGTGAGGACTGTAAACGTGCGAGCACTTTCATTTTCTCTAACCTGACTTCCTGGCATGCTCGAGGCTGTGACTTTTATCTGAAGTGCTGACGAAAGCAAAACTAGAGCTACTAACGAGCTATGTTCTAAATAGTAATAATTTTACGCCTCTTTTAGCCGCACCTTTTAGTCACAGTTAGCACAGTTAGAAACTTATTTAGCCACAATTAGTGACATTAGAAACAACTAGTTTCGCTTACTAGTGTTTCGGAATACTGCATTCCTATTCTTTATTTCTTCGCTGAAAACGCGCTCAATCTCGCCGCGTATGTTTCGATTTGCTGCGATTTCGGTGGACGCAGGATGTCGTCAGAAACGTGTGTGTGTTATGTTTTAGGGGGTACATAGGCCGATCCCCCTGGTCTGCGACATAACGCCGCCTGTCTTCTACGCGACCGACGCTCTACACTGTGCCGTGCGTTGAAGTAAAAGGCAACGCCTACCCTTAACTCCCGTAGATGCCGCTAGCTTGCAACACTACAGTGTGGTCACCATTATCATCGTTGTTTTAAATCGCAGCCATGAGCATCATTTTGTCAACAGCCAGCTTCTGCTGCATCACTACGAAGTTCTCTTTGTCAGCTGCGTAGTGCCTGCTTCCTCTGCCTTCGGGTACAGAGCAGGTAAGTGCACGACTTACTATGATCCTGACCTGCTACCCTCAAAAAACTGTGCCCTCGCGCAGCCTGTATATTTTTAAAAGCATTCTAATCGTCCTAAACATTGAAAATAACTTATGTTGTAGCGGACTACGAGCACATGCCCCATCTTTTGAAAGGTGTCTGAAATTCGAGGTTGAGAAGTTCAGTAAAACTGGCGCTGATTCTGTCCCTAACGCAGATGAGTAATGACTGAATATTTCCTCGCGCTTCTTTTATGTTCTTCCAGTGAATTACAGTTAGTCTTGCGAGAAAAAAAATGAGAAGCTGGTCATAAGGGTCACGCTCAAGTTCTCGAGAACACGTAGGTGCCTATAAATAAGCTATTCAATCCTGGCCGCAAAGTTCCGACACCACGAAAGGTGCAAGTATTGAATTACATATGATAGCGACGACGAAAGGGAATTTATTTCTCTTCATTCCGAGATAAACAAACATAGTTATTTTTAAGGGTCCAACTTTTCAACCGTGGCGGTTTTGTTTTGTTCGCCATCGTGCAAGAGTTTGAGATTTTCAGTTTTAATGTTACTCTATTCGTAGACAACTTACCGAGAGGGTTACGTCCAAACCGCAGTGACCGGGCCTCACGGTAAGGCAACAAACAGTCAGTCATCATGACTCAAATTTGAGGCTCCGGAAAAGGGTCTAATGAACCGCTTTCCCATCAAGTGTCCTACCAAAAACGTAGCAAATGGGCGAAAACCTCCGCAGGCCGTCTTTGTTTGGATTAATTTTAACTGCATTTATTGAAATAAGAATAATGTGAGAACATCCATTTTCATGGTGTTGATTTAATAATGCAACGATTCCAAGCTTCCACTTTGCGTTTTACACCAGCAATGACTCTTGTTCTTTGCAACTAATGACAAACACCAAAGCCAGAGACGGCTTTCTAGAAACAACGTCTCAGCTGAGACTGTGGGAAGAAAGCAATACCAACGCCAGAGGACGAGCCTAGCGGTACTCAAGACGCGTCTCAAGACTCTCGCGTGCCCCACCTTTTGCACTGCTTTCTTTCACCCAGGCTCGGCTGAAACGCTGTTTCTATACTACGCTTCAGTCATGGGTCCAGAACGCAGCCGATGCTACCGCGCGAATCTCGTTGGCTTCCAGCGTCCCTGCCAATGCACGCGCTCGTGCAGTAAACATGTTCAGGCCAGTACGCTATGTGCTTGTAGCATCGGCTGCGTCTGGACTCGGCTGAGACGATGTTCTAGCAAGCCGACCATGGATCAGAACTCGTGAAGTTGCCTCGCGCTTCTCTTTCGTTTTCGAAAGTCCCTGCATCCAGTGTTGCGAAATAAAATCAAGCGAGATGCTCAGTGCAGCCCTACAATGTTCTTTCATGATCGGGCTAGAGAGCGGCTTTCCTTGAGGCCTTCACTCTCGCCTATAGGAGCAATGAGACTTCTTTAGCGCGTGGTGGCGCGACCACACTACCATGCACAGCACCGCCTGAGCCATCCTGAACAACAGTTCGCGACCACTATGATTGAAAATGTGGGCAATTATACTTGCTTGAAATAACTTTAGTGAGCCGAATGAAAAAAGTTTCCACTTACGAAAACAAAAATAGTCGTTAGTTGTTTATACAGCAGAAGTTTAGTCTGCTAGATCATGGAGACATTTAACAACTGTAGCCTGGAATCGTTAAAGTGAATTCCCAAGTAGCACACTTGCTCGGCCCAGGTTTGGGCCAGACTGGCGCGAGCTAGAGCCAACTTGGCTCAAGCCTGTCCCAAGCATGCGCCAAACTGGCTCACGTATGAGCCGGAAAAGTGTGCTGCTAGGGTTACGTTGTAGTGATACAAACCCGCACGCCGGTGCCGTGATCATTCAACGACTGGTAGCCTGGAATCGTTAACGTGCATCACGCAGTAGTGATACAAACCCGCACGCCGGTACGATGATTATCCAGATCGAAACGGGCAGAGGTGGGGATTGACCCCAGGGTCCCTGTGTTCTGCAGCGCGAGCTTTTACTCCACGTTTTTCAAGCGTGTGAGCGCAGCCACTCGGCCACCGATTCCTTTTTATATATTGTGTAATTAAAAAATTGGGGACAACAACACAAAGCGCATCCACACTCACAAACGTTAAAAGCGCGTTGGCCTCTGCGTGGCCACGAAACAACTTTGAAATATTTTTAAGGCCGGTTTACACATACAGCGGAGCGCTCATTCAGCGCTTCCTGAGTGCTGGAAGCAGCACTCATGGGGCACAGACTGGCGCGTGATGTAGCGCTCGGTTAGCGCTTCAGAAGCGTTCCGGTAGGTGCTCAGTTAGCGCTTCAGAAGCGCTTCAGCAGGCGCTCGGTTAGCGCTTCAGCAACGCAGTGCAAGTGCTCACGCTCTTTGTTCCGTGTTTTCTGCTGCGGAACAGCGCGTACATGGCGATTCTGTTGATGTTTTTCCTTTGGCAACAACAAAAAGGAAGTGAAAGAGCCGCTCTCCAAGCAAAGTATTGAGGCAGACGATCCAGAGTCATGGTGTTTGAGCGATAAATTGATTGGGTGCGACCTCATATTGTTCTATTCGATATGAGTGACCCTGGTTTCAAAGACACGCAGTTAAAAAAATAATCATCTCTCGGCCAATCAGCCTGGGAAAAAAGTTCGCGGATACCCGTTCGTATCTTGGTGGCGACAGATTTCGCGCACCCAAAAAGGCTCTTCTGGGCGTTAAGTCGTCCACGCACATATGGACTAATTGCGTAAGTAAGAGCATACGTCGCATTTTTATATCAGCGTCCTACATGTCCGCCATGCTACTGTTAATGCACACCCAAGCACAGGAACCAGAACCGCAGCCCACGCGCTAATCCGCAGCAATAACAATAACCGCTGCAATAGAAGCGCAAAAAAGGCGCTGCTCAAGCTCTAACAAGGCGCAATATTAGAACTAAGTCACGCGCTAGGAAGCACATCTATGAGCGGTCTTTGGAGTGCTCATGTGGAGCTAACCCAGCGCTCCGCTGTGATGTGTGAACAGGTTTTCAAAACACCAACGTGTTTACAGTTGACATCCATTCCGGAGACTCTGACAGGTGTGCGCACACTTCCCAGATTTACGCGCGACACTTTCAGTTAAATTGTCTCATAGTGGGGCGTACCTTAATATCTGAGTTGTTTACACCCGTCCTCGTTCTCCAGAGGCTGAGGAGGCCGAAAAGCATGTTCATGTCGCTCGGAACCGCACCTTCACTCTCCAACGGCAAAAAAAAATAATAGATGACATGTGGGGTGAAAGGGGGGGGGGGGAGGCGATCTTTCTTCAGCGTGCGCTGAAGAGATGTCCCATAGGTAAACCGCATCCTAACAATCAAGAAATATGTGTTGCTATTGTATTTATCTTTTTACATAGTAGACAGTCGATCGATCAGGGGACAAACATACCTCTCCCCTAGAGTCAAGGCTTTACAGGCAGCGAGTCGCAGTGTAGTTTAAAGAAAAATGACTTAAAAGAAGGATTCACCGGCATTTTATTTACACTCTTCAAGAAGTGCTGCCCTGGAATCTCAAAGTACAGTGACCTATATAAAGTGCGGGTAAAATAACGTCAACCAGGTCTTTATACAACCGCTTGCGACTTAGTGAAAAGAGATATTCAAAGAAAAATATCACCTTGAGCACACGAAGGAGAGTACAACTTCTCGCATGATAAACTCATGCAGAGAATTTTGCGAAAGGACTTGCAAAACTGTTAGCAAAAATAAATCATTCTCGTCGCAATAAAACATGAAACTTGAAACAATTTAAAGGATAAACATGTGAGACAGTCCCAAACCTCCACTACGAACAGAGCGAAAAAATTTTACGCGAATAGCGTTCCCAGAAGGAACTCCAAATAAAAACTGCAAAATCCATGTGAAGTTTATGTACGCGTCAGCGTGACATAGGCAACGCTTGTAAAATATACCAGATTTTCGCGATCGAAAATAAATTGCAGACAGCGGCGCGTGCAAATACAGATGAATCGTAAACCCTCCAACCCCTCGATCTTGCCCTCATCCTATCTAGTTTCTTCATTCCACATTTGCGTAGTGTCTCGACACTGTTCGAGCGGCACACGGAGGTACTTCTCCGGCAAGGTTTTCCACTGGACGTTCAAACAAATCTCAGGAGCGAGGCCCAGTTACCGTGCCAGAAACCTGCTCATTTGCCCCAGTTTATGACACTACCAGTTTGCCTGCAAAAGGAAGCCGCGACAATGACAACTTCACGCAAACTGCCATCGTCAGTACAAAAAACTCGCTGTATCGTCCGCGTATGCAAGAACTTTAACTTCGTATGACTCTAACCGAAAACCACGTATGAATTCTTTATGAAGAAGCCTTAAACAAAAGGATTCTAAGTAAATCGCGAATCGCAAAGGAGACAGAGAACAACCTTCCCTCACAAAAGTACAGAGATTGACGCTTTCACCGGCATACTTATTAACAACAATTGCAGTCGTACAATCGCCGTAAGCCATCCTGAACCCATGACGGCGAGACTGACATAAGCATGTTCGCCAAATCTTCGCTCTCTTTCGTACAGGCCGTCCTGTTTCCTTTTCTCGGATCGCCCGTCTGGTACAGCACGTGTACGGCAATCAAGCAGATCGGCACCTTCCAGCTTATCGACAAGGATGACCAAGCATTACCGATCGTCACCATGGACGAGCAGCACTGTCCAGTCTTCAGCGGCTCTGTGACTTCAACTTCCGAAACGGCTATAAAGGCACCGCTTCACCAGCGGTGAAGCGGTGCCCATCATGCTCCTGTCGGCGAGACCGGCAGGAACATGTTTGCCAAATCTTCGCGCTTTTTCGTACAGGTTTTTCATAGTACCTCTTGCCTTCTATCTAGCAATGTGTTCCTTCTGATTGTGCCGTGCCCACGGACTTGTCTTAGTATTGCGTATGATTGCGTGAATGTGTGCAAACTACTGGTCTGTGGGGACGTTAAGCAATCATGGACCTACAACTGAGGAAATGTTTACCCAAACATTCGACGGCCAAAATGCCATATGCACTGAAATTGCTGATATTAAAAACAACAGGGAAATCTGATAGCCTGATCAGTGATCTTGACAAAATGTTTAATGACATGGACAAGCTTCTGCGGGAGCTCAAGGTTAAGGCTGATAAAATCGATGCTCTCGAATGCAATATAACTTCTCTTTAAAGAACCATAAACATACAAAACCAGAAAATGGCAGATTTGAAAGACCGAAGTCGGCGCTCCAATCTATTAGTTTACGGCATTCCTGAGGCTCCCGATAAAACTGACGAACACTTGTGAAGCAAGGTCATAGTTAATGTCCTGGTCAGCAAGTTGGGTGTATAGTGTTCATCGATCGCCAGAATACACAGACTAGGCAAAACTAGTGGGAAAAGGCCTGTTATCATGTTTTTCCAAGATTACGCCGAAAAAACAGGCCGTTCTCCGAAACGCCAGTAAACTGAAAGGTACTGCGATTTACATAAGGAACGATTACTCACTGTGTATGTTATCTGAGAGTAGGCTATTGGGGAAACTGCAAAAGCTGACAAGACTGCGGGAAAAAGAGCGTCACTTGTGAACGATAAACTCCGGGTAAACAATGTATTCTACGTGTGGAATGCATTGGCCAATGACAGAGCAAAACTCCATTCTTTCATACAACCTGAACCCGTTGAATTGCGAGAAGTGAGTGTTGCAAAAAAGCAGCTTCGGCTTCAGAATTTAAATGCTTAAAGTATTGTAGAAAAAGTGGAGCAGCTTGAACATTTGTTACTCACCCACGACCACCATATAGCAGTTATTACTGAAACCTGGCTTCATGACGAAATTAGCGACAACAGCGTCATATCCGATACCTACAAAATGTTAAGCAGAGACCGTCTTTCCCGTGGTTGGTTGGTGTCGCGGTTATACTTAAGAATGGTCATTGATGCACTGCTTTTGAACCAATTGATGATCATGAGAGTTTATGTTTGAAAGTGAACTGTTGGGAAACACTGTTATTTTATACGCTGTGTACAGGCCTCCGAATTCCCCCTTGATTTTTTGTGTAAGCTATACAACCACATGTCAGCTTATCGTAACTCTAAGTTTTTCGTGGTTGGTGATTTCAATCTCCCAAATGCCAATATTAGATAAACAAAGCGCAAACCACGTTGGTTCAACGTGGGCTAGAACGTTGGCAACCAGTGGTCCAACATTGGCACCAATGTTGGACCACCATTGAATCAGGTGGCGTTTTTGAAAATGCCAACGTCAGACCTACTATTGGAACCATTTTTTGCCAACATTGGTCCAACGGGGGTCCAACAGTGGTGTGCTGCCTGGGTTACTGACCAGAGTGAAATTGCGCAGCACTTCAATGTCTACTTTCAGTCGGTATTTTCCAATCAAGACGTTATCAAGCCTGCCGAAAGCGCGGCATCCTTCATGGACGCCCATTTCATATCATTATGCGGGATTATTTTCGATGTTGTTAAGTTTAAAAGCAAAAGCCGCTTGCGGTCCCGATAAGATTCCTAGCGCGTTTTTGCATCGGTATGCTGAAATGCTGGCACGTTTTCTAACAGTCATATTTCGCGTTATTTTTTTCTCGTGCACTCTGCCAAATGATTGGTTAAAGGCACGTAGTGCCTGTGTTCAAAAATGGTGACCGACTTGCGTTAGGCGACTGCCGGCCTATGCCTCTAACATGCGCATCCTGTAAACTACTAGAACGCATCATCGCTAACCAAATTAAAGCGTTCCGGAACACGATTAACATGCTCTCGCCTCATCAGCACGGATGTAGAAAGGGATTCTCTACGGTTACCCAGCTTGTTTCCGCTGTTCATGAATTTGCATCCATTCTTGACAGAATCAGGCCAAGTTGATGTTATTTTTGCTTCAGCATGGCCTTCGACTTGGTTCCCACGGAAAGCTAATTAGCAAACTTGAACGTGTAGGTCTTCACCGTTTTATTGTTAGATGGGTATGTTCCTCCTTACAGCGTCGTAAACAATTTGTCAAAATGAACAATAGCTGCTCAGAGATATTAGACGTAACATCTGGACTACCACAGGAGAGCGTTCTTGGTCCTTTGCTGTTTTTAATTTATATAAACGACATAGTTTCCGCCCCACAACCATCTGCGAACATACGTTTATTTGCAGATGATAGCGTGTTGTTTAAAGAAATATCTTCGCCTGACGATGAACAATTAATGAGCGCAAGCCTTAATGACATTCAAAGTTGGTGCTGTACGTGGCACATGAAGTTAGATTTCGAAAAAAAACTGTTTATCGGCAAATTACAAGTAAGAAAAAGCCATTCAACTTCCAATACCAACTAGTATAATATTCCCATCGCTCAGGTTGATGAATACAAGTACCTCGCAGTGAACATAAATAAAACTTATATTGGACGACCCATATAAATAACACATCCTCGGCAGTCTTTAAGGGCATAAGCTTTGAAATACGCTGCTTTAAATGTGAAATTACAGGCTTACAGTTCATTTGATAGATCTAAACTAGAATACGGCAGTATTACTTGGAACCCTCATACAAAATCTAATTCTGAAATATTGGAACGAGTTCAAAGACGTGCTGTGAGGTTTCTATACGGAAAATTTAAGAGAACTGAAACGCACTCACTTTTGATGCAAACCAACAAAATACGAACTTTAGAGCACCGTCGAAGGATAGCCCGTTTGAAGTTTCTGCAGTCTCTTTTTTTACGAAAACTGTCCTTGGATTCAGATTACTACTTAAAGCCACTTTCTACAAGTCGAACTAGGCCCCATCATCAATATTCCTTAGCATCATGCTTTGCCCGCACTAAGCTAATCAAATTTTCGTTTGTTTTCTCGTACAACTGAAAAATGGAATTGCCTTTCTTGTTTGGTTATTTCATCTTCGAATTTTGCCTCATCATTAGAACCGGTATTGTAGTGGTGTTTTTGTATTTCGATGTGTTTTGATGTTTTTATATTTAGTGCTTACATGCTTCGGTATTGTGCTTCTTGGCTAGCTACTTGTTTTGCTATATCGTACCGCCTCTTTCATATTTTCTGCCAATTTGTATGCCTGATTTATTTATTTTTGTTTTGTATATTGTACGGGTTCTTGAGTTTGTACCCTGTCCATTCTTCTTGGACCACGTGTGGTCTGCAGTATTTAATAGATAATGAATAAATAAATATCTTACATTTGCGTGTTCCAAAATACAAAAAAGGACATCATGAGACACACGATCAAACGCCTTCTCTAGGTCTAGTTGGAGCATTGCAGCATGACCCCCGAAGGTGTCGCATCATTCAAAAATGCTTCTAAGCGATATGAATAAAGAGTTTTAGTAATACGTATAGCAGCAAACGTAAGCCCCTACGTTGGCGTTAACGCTGCGTCCTCCATACTGCGCATGAGCCATACGTACGTACTGCGGCGAGCTATGCGTACGTACGCTCGCTATCGCTTTTCGCGAGCGTACGTAGAGGTCCCTGCGTACCATTCTCGTTGCTCTCGTCGCACACGGGAAAGCGCGAGACTAGTCCAGTTTGTAAAATGGCGGCTGTGAGGCAAACCAGTTGAATTGCTACGCGCGTTGTACGGGTTCGCATCACCATTGAAGATGACCTCAACCTTCTGGCAGAAAGAGAAAAAGAAGAGAAAAGGGCGAGGCTCGTGGCGGGTGAGGACAAGCGGAGTTCGGAGCTGGAGACAGACGAAAGAGCCGGTGCCGAGCAAGGCCTCTAACTGAAGACTCGGACCACTGGACAGCCTTGGTCCTCCTCGTCATCGCACTCTGAACTAAGTAGAGATAAAACCTTTCCCTATGGTAGCGCTTCCCCGTGTGACTTCCTCGGATCGAGTGGAACTCGGCCTGATCGGATTCGGTATTGACACGCGATCCACAGCCAGAAATCCACGCGACGAACCCTTTCGAGCGCCCACAAAGATGGGTGTCGGTAGCCAAGAACGTTGGCGACGCCTTCGAACCCAAAAGGTGTTTTTTCTGCGGTCGGAACGCGAGCGGTGCGACGTATTGCTTGCATACTTCCAAGCGAATGATGAGGCCAACATAAGATAACAGGGTATCCCACAACACAATGGAGGGAACCGTAGATCAAACAGCCAAACGCACAGCCCTAAAAAAAGAAAAAAAGACAAAGCACGTTTACAACAGGCAACTGTAAAGAGATTCACGCACTTCGTAGTAAAGCGAAGAGATTCGCAGTGTTAAATTGGCTTTGCCGAATATCCGCCTTGGATTGTTTGTGGCAATTTGTAGGAGGACATCTTGAGGGCGCTGCAAGTCTTTACGTATTGTTGCGTATACGCTTGCCTTCTGCTATACTAAAAGTGCGCGTTCAACGCTCTCCGTAACGTTACGTCGACAGCTGGCGTGCGTTGTACGCAGTGCTGACGCAAGGGTCTTTACGCTATTCTAAAACTCCCTAATGTTTTTTGCATATAGTACGGCCCTTTATGCCGCACGTCTGATGAGGCCCAATCAGGAATGGGATAACGCTTGCAACCGTCTAGCTAAGACTTTCATATTTATTTTGTGATCGAGGTTCGTAAGACTTATTTGTGTTTAATACGAAACGGATAAAAGTTTGAATAGGTCACAGGACTTAGGAATTAGTACAATATGGAACTTTAGAAAGGATTGCGGCAACAGAGTTTTTTGTAGGCCTCCCACAGCACCTCGTACAAAGCATATTCGGCTTCTTTTCAAACGTTTTATAGAAATCGACACATAACCCATCAAGCCCGAGAGCTTTAGCATTGTTTAATGCCTCGATTGCCGCTTTCAACTTACTAAGGCTGATAAGCTCTTCTAAGTATTTTCGTACATGCTGTTCAAGCCAGGACTCAAACCGAAAACTATAACGTTTCGGTTACGGTTACGGTTACCGCTTCCTGTTATAACGGTTTCGTTTCGGTTTTTTACGGTTTTAATTTTTATGCTTCGGTTACAGGTTACACGTTCCTAAAAACCGGTTTATTTCGGTTTTTAGGACAATTTGTTTAGTTGAAAAGCTAGACAGCCGTTTTATAATAAACGGTTTAAAGTAGTCCCAGATATCCAACAACGTGAAATTCAAGGAACTTATAAACGTATTCATACTTCTAATTGGTCTAAAGTTGCACACGTTTCTTGCTCCAACGATTTTCACTACATCTACTTACATTATATAGTTTGATACACGAGCATACATGTTAGTTCCGCTACTAGGAGATCATCGCATTCTATTTAATTAAAATGAAAATAGACATCCCCACTTTGTTGTTCAGCAGCGTTTGTAAACAACCCTAAGGAAATTCCCACTGGGTGCTGGAAGAACCATTCGCACCTTCTCGTCGTTATAGTTTATTTCAACCTAATACATGCAGGCGAGTCTTCGCCCACACTGAAGGAAAGTGCAGAACTATAGCCATCCTCTAGTAAAATACTGCTAAGTGGAATAAAGTAATAAGTTGAGAGCTGTGCTAGTTGGTGAAAGTCAAACATAATGTAAATGCAACAGCCCAAAACAAGGAAGACTGAGGAGAGGACCGAACAACACAGTAACAACACAGAAAGCTGTACAAATATGTTATGTGTTGTTGGTTCCTTCCACTAGTCTTCGTTGTTTTGCCATGTTACACCTACATCATGTTTGCTATTTGCAAGCGATTGCCTACGGTTATCAAAGCCAACGTCTCTCGTTGGCCGATTTTGTGACTCTAGAAAAATTGTCGCATTTATGTATGTATAAGAAAAAAATAAAAAGGTGCGGACACAAAAAAATTAAAAAAAACACCGAAGGCCAAAATAAACGGCGGAGCTAGGTTTTGAAATTTGGGCCTCCCAATGTCAAGGTCGGGTGTGCTTATAATATATTATTTTATATTATAATATATTATATTATATTATATTATATTATTTATATGGGCCTCGGGCTACTTGGCGTTTTACACTTCTCTTTATGGCTCCAGATTTTTCTTCTTCGTCCACCTGATTGACACAGTTTCAGACCAAATTCCTCTATCACCCAATCGACGTCCCTTTCTTCTGCGTGTTTGGTCGACTTTGCCGCACTGCCCATCGCTCAGACTTCCCCCGCTACCCGACAGCGCATAACCAGATGCCTCCGTAGTCGGTTTTGAAGTACTTGTATTGGACTGTGCGAAGACAATCATAGCCCCTCTGACAAAGGCCAATATACCTCTGGGAAGGACTCGGCGCGTGTTCTGATGCGCGTCCATTGGCGTGAAAGGGACTCTTCTACACACGAACAACACAGCTTTTCGCTCTAGCGCTGCACCGCGGCCATGGACGAGCTTTGCCTGGAACTTGGCGCTTGAGCTTTGCCAGTGCCGTCTCTCTTCTTTTTCTTAATAAAGATATATCAATAAAATGGGTACCGTTGGTCATGAGCCCCGCCAACCTGCCACTGCGCGCTTGGCGATATAGCCTCCTCTATAATAAGAAAGCCTGGCATATCATAACGTGACGCTGCCGCCAAAAGTGAAAAAAGTAGAGCGGCAGACAAGAGTCATGTAACGGGGTGCCCCGCTGAGGTGAGACGCCGAAGCACACTTGTCCCGAGCCATGACAATGTCCGCTCGTGCTTCTCGTGTTCCTCGGGCTACCGCTTCTTTTCTCGTCGGGTTTGAAAACCATGCTTCGGGTCCTCGCCGCTGCAAGAGCTGTGCGCTGGATACCGGACTCCCCGAGAAATGCTTTGTGCTATCAGATCCAGCCGACGGGATATCGAGTCCTCGCGCACTCGGGGCGAGACGTCTTTTCCTTCTCGGGCTGAGGGCGGCGGAAGGATCGAGCAAATGTCCGAAGGGTTTTCCGAGGTTTTTCAATAAATGGGAATAAATAAATAAATGAAAAATATGGCAACGGCGATAGCCCAAGGCGAAGCTCGTCCATGGTCACGGCGCAGCGCGAGAGCCAAAGCTGTATTGTTCGTGTGTAGAAGAGTCCCTTTCACGCCAATGGACGCGCCCCAGAACATGGCAATCCCGCCCCTGCCCGTTTCGATCTGGATGAGCATCGTACCGGCGTGCGGTCGTGTGTCACTACTGCGTGATGCACGTAAAAGACCCCAGGTAATCGGTTGTACCGTAATGGCTAAATTGCTCATCTAGCTGAGAACACCCGACGCCCACCGGGGAGACTAACTTCCGGCTGGATTCAACACACACAACAATTTTTGTGCAGAAGAAAGTAAAGTTACTTGAGTGGAAGAGGAATTTTATCTGAAACTTTGTCAAACAGGGGACGAAGAGGAAAAAGATCCAGAGCCATAGAGAGAAAAGTAAACTGCCAAGTAGCCCGCTGCCCCCTGGAGAGCCTTGAGGGGAACCGGGCGCTCCAGCGTGCGAAGGACACGAGGAATGGTTTGGAGCCGTTCTGGCGTGCGCGAAATGGTGTCATCAGTTGTGTCTAGCCTCAACCCGAGAAAACCAACGCGTCGCGTAGGCTCTGCTCGTGTCGCTTAGGTTTAAGTGAAATCCCGACCGCAGCAAGTCCTCCACGAGGAGGCGCACCGTAGACGCCAACTTGTCTGGGTCGGGATGTGCGCACAAGAAGTTTTCTATGTGAGACTAAGCCCAGAGTCCACGCGCGCAATACCCTGTTAATGGTTCCTGCCAAGAGCTGCATGTAAAACGGCACCGGGAGTATCACAAAGGGCATATGGCAAAAACGGCAGTAACGGCGGCCTACTCTAAATGTGGTCAGGTTACGGGAGGAGGGATGAAGCACGATATGGTAAAAGGCCTCGGCAAGGTCGAGCTCCATCATACACGCTTGGGGCGGGAGTGGGTTTTATTTTGATGGCCTGAGGCAGCGGAGTAAGGCGGAACTGAGGTGCCTGGATGACAAAGCGGGACTCGGTGGCTGACTTGCATACGGAGAAGATAGGGTTGAGGTACAGACCACGTGAGGAGAGGTTCGATGATGCCACCAACATGTTAGTTACTGGTGACATCGATTGTGGGGAAATGGTCAGGGAGTGGGGGACGGGCCGTGAAGCAAGAATACTTCGTGCTTCACGGACGGCCCGAGAAAGCTACATGCCTCACTAAACACTGCCCAATCAACTTCAGGTGCCTGCTGGGTCAGGTGGACTGGCGCCGGAGGTCCCGTCGGTTTCGACTCGTAGGCAGTGCTATCTAGGTCCGACTCAGAGTCTTCGACGTCGCTTTGTTTGTCTGTAATGTGTTCCTTTGTATTGGTGCGGTTTTTGTTCTCGCCACCGTAGGTGTCGAAAGAGTCGTCATCGGCGTGGGGCTCGATGACACTGTCGGTCCTGCTGAGCCCCTCCAGATTTCGTCTCGGCGGCGGTGGCCGTCCAGTCCGGATCCAATGGGTCGTTTTTTCGGTCCAAGATGAAGCACGGGGAAGGTCCGCCGAGACGACAGCCTCCACAAAATGCATGGGCGAGAACGTCCTCGACCGGGAACACGTCCAGGAGTGTCGAAGAAACGACCCAGCCGTCGATGACGGCACTGATGGGTCTTGCAGACCCAGGGGTAGCTGCCGGACTCACTTAGCATTAGAGGGCCTCTTGGACTTGGTGCCTGGGCTGTAGCTGGTGTTCGCGGGAGCACGAGACGTGCGGCGTCCGCGTCGAGGCTGGTTGGGTAGCTGGTCCGGGAGCTCTCTGAAACCACGGACTCGAGCTTGGATGTCTGGGATAGGACAGCCGCCCTCCACTTCCTCTCGCGACGACGTGGAAGAGTTCCAGTCTCGAAAATGAGCGGCTGGTGTTCGCGGAGCGTGGGATACCCCAGTAGAACCGATACGGGTGGAGATGCCGGATCTCGTGGACAAACTTCTGGTGTTCTGGGCAAGGTCGCGCAGAACGTCGTAGGCCTGACGGACCTCGCTCCAGGAATGGATGGTCGGGGACTCCACCGGAGGTAGTCGGATCGCGTTGGCGGCTCTGGTAGAAAGATTCCCGTAGAAGCCATACCTCCGCTCCGGTGGAAGTAGGGGAGGGCTCCGGTGGTGCTGGATGCGATCTCTCGGCGCGTCTGTGGATGTTCGAGCTCATCGTGCTGACGCTCGAATAGATCGCGTTCCAGAGTTCTGCGACAGGGGCTGCTGAGACTATTGGCCATGTGGGGCGAGACCGGCCTTGGCATCTTCGGTTGGAAGCACGGCAGCTCCCAAGGTTGTAGCGAAGGAGGCAGAAATGACATCCGATGTCTGTTGGACGACGGCGGCTCCGTATTCGGCGTCCAAGTGCGTTGGCGCATTCAAGACGAGGCATCCTTCTCCTAGCTTTTCTCTTGCCATGCTGAGAAGCGTGGCAATGCCGGCGGCCGCCACTCGGTTCGAAAAAGGGTCTTGGCACGAGAAGGAAAAGAAAACAAAAAACTCGGAAACCCTTTAGACGTTTTCTTGTTCCTTCTGCCACTCCGCCCAAGCGCGTGCGCGCGCGCGCACGCACGCACGCACGCACGCACGCGCGCGCGCACACGCACACGCGCAGCACACACGCACAGACACGCGCGCGAACACAGACGCACGCACGCGCACACACACACACGCACGCGCACACGCACACACACACACGCGCGCACACACACACACACACACACACACACACACACACACACACACACACACACACACACACACACACACACACACACACACACACACACACACACACACACACACACGCGCACACGCACACACGCACGACACGCACACACACACACACACACACACACACACACACACACACACACACACACACACACACACACACACACACACACACACACACACACACACACACACACACACACACACACACACACACACACACACACACACACATATATATATTATACAAAATGCCAATGTCAAAATCTCTGCCATTTTTCTCTCTCTGTCTGTTGCTTCATAATTGTCACTCGCGACACGTTTCAGACTAAATGAATACCAGGTTTTCTTTTCCGCCAGCTCTGCATGATGACCAATTTACCGTG
Organism: Ixodes ricinus; assembly: GCA_037355805.1. NCBI lineage: Eukaryota > Metazoa > Arthropoda > Arachnida > Ixodida > Ixodidae > Ixodes > Ixodes ricinus. Next base: position 7,326 of record JAZHYW010062380.1, on the reverse strand, counting down.
TCACTTCATTCTGGCTACTGCATGTCAGGGAGCATCGGTTGGTTTCGATAGAACCGATTTAGATGGAGATCTGAGAATTCTAACTGATTAGTTAGTACCCTGTAGGCGACACGTACTGAATACATGTAGCGATTTGAGAGTGTGGCTGACATAGAAACAGATAACTTTTTTTATTATAAGCTCGACCACTGATTCCCGCTAAGTATTCATAATCCTAAAGTTCGATTGAACGGAAATGTATTACCAGAGGTGCCACTACGCTTAGAGTAACTTTGTCAAATGGCCACGATATTTCAAGATTCCTTTTCCGGTCATGCTTGAGAAAAACAAATATTTTTATTTTTTGGTTAATATTGGTTAAAACCGGTTAACGGTAAATAATTTACGGTTGCGGTTACGGTTACGGTTTTTGTAAATTTCGAATAACGGTTTCGTTCCGGTTACGGGTATTGCAAACATTTCGTTCCTAAACGGTTTTCGGTTTCGGTTACGGTTACGGTTTGAGTCCCTGGTTCAAGCTATAGTGCAAGAGCGTCGAAAATTCATTTTCGAACCCGGTACCTTTCTGAGCGTACTGACAAAGGAGATCGCGTTAATGTTCAACAAAAGTTTGCTTGATTGCCTTCTTATCGCGTGTTGTCAGGTTACCATAACGAATTTATTTTGTCTCATTTCGCTGAGCATACGTTTCCTCATCGCTCAGCGCAAGCTTCGTTGGCCTTTCGCCCAGCCACAGTTTTTGTGACCGCGAACGCACGATAGACCCTCGTTATATTTGACAGTCCAGTATATCAAGCTGATTTTTATATGTATTATTTATTTTCCGAACTCGCCCGGCTTCGCGCTGTCTTCCTTTGAAAAAACACTCAACTGTCTCCTTAGCTTTTTCTCTTTGTGCCGCTTTTTGATAATTAATAATACTGCTCCTTTCTACGGAGGTAACCTTCACATCAGCTTTAGAAATCTCTCAGCGCACCCCCACAATATCGGTTCGTCATCGCGCAATTTTCTAAGCTCTTCTGCCTTTTCTGTGAGTACTTCATCGTTCACAAGACCACTGTTCGTCTTCCAATACGACCAATTCCACATTGGCTTTCTCACTTTGGCGTTAAGAGTGAACATGACTGAAGCATGGTGACTGAAAGAAACAGGCAAGACGAAATAATTATCGCATAACGGGAAAAGATTTAGCGAAACGGTGGGAATGTCGACACGACCATGACTAGAGCCTCCAAGATGTGTGAAATGGAGCCTTCGTTTTGAGGCAACATGTGCGTCATCCTCCAATAAATTATCGGCAACAACATCATTTAAATAAAAAATACTTTTGTTTTGAGAATGGGTCATATTCGCGCTGTCCTCAGGCGCGCATACACCATTAAAGTCCCCAAGGAAAATAACAACCTTATCGCAGCTACAATGCTCACTTACGCCTTCAAAAAAAAAAAAAACTGACGTGTACTTTTGCTGGTTGGCGCATAGACCCAAATGTCGCGCCACTTGATATTTTAACAAGAAAAGTCACTAAGACAAAACGGCCATACGCACAAAGAATCATAGCACTCTCGACAACATTCAGAAACCGACGAGTAAACAAACAACATCCCCCACGTTCCCACAGCGTGTGAGACACAAACAGTGAAATAGTTTGGAAAGGGTGCACCTTACGATCGGTCTGTTCTACACTCTCGACTTTAGTTTCCTGAATGTCGATGATGTCCAACTCGTTCTTGGCGAACAGCTGACTAAGTTCGTACTGCCGACGGCACGCTGCAATTCTGCGGACATTAAGGCGGCGGTCCCACGGCCCCAGCCATAACACCGGTGGCAGTTGTGCTAACGCTCCTGTTTGCGGTGTAAATGCCGCGTCTGGGCGCGTGCCACGTATTTCTTTCTTTTTTGCAAATAAATTGCCAATTCATCATCACTCTTTTAGTGTGGAATGTTATATGCATTTTTCATAACTTAACGTACAATAAGAAAACAAAAACTGCAAGTTTTGATATTTTCAAAGACATACCTCGATGCATTCAAAGTTTCAAGACTTCTAATGCATCCAAGACGCGTTCCTATTTTTTTATTGAACAGAGGAAGAGCTCGTCTTGTCCCATGAATGCATGTTTTTCCTAACTTGAGCACTTACATATTTTTTAATATTTATTAAAAAACAGCCCTTTTATGCTAATTTGAAGTGTCGTAACTTAGTTTCACGTCATAAGGCAGCCACAACATTTAAGGGAATGCCCCTGGTAAACATAAATACTCCGCCTAGAAAATATTAGACATGCAACTCCAGCAGTTTGTTTGTAAACACCACTTGATTGTGATAAAATTTCAAAGAATTCCCTAACGCGTTCTTGGTGTTCTCGGTTATCGTACTGGCATCTGATATAACTTTTTTTAATTGTATGCCATAGGACCTGGGCTGGTTCCGATGTAAGGCTGATTTTGTTGTATTTATATTCAGATTTGTTTAAAAAGATTTTAAATCGTCAGACTATTTTCAAGCCCGACTCTGCACTCAAGAAACCGGTTTCAGAGAAGAGGACAGCTATTCATGCAATGTTTTTTAACTATAGCTTTTCTCTTTATAATTAAAATCAATTTCTATGATTGTAATCTCCTTTAAAGCGTACTAATTGTCTTAAATATAAAAAAAGGACTTATGCTGTAGCAGACGGCGCGCACTTGCGCCATCTTTTAAGAGATGGCTGAAATTCGAGGTTGAGAAGCTCCGGAAAAATGGCTCTGATTCTGTCCCTGACGCAGTCGATTCTCGTCTCAAATATTTCTTCGCGCTTCTTCCTCGTTCTTGCAGTGAATCAGTTAAACTTGCGAGAAACAAAAAAGAAAGAAGCGCTCGTCACACGGTTCACGAGCATGATCTTCAAAAACATATTTTGCCCATAAATAAGCTATTCAATGCTGCGCGGCATGTTCCGACACAACGAAAGGTGCAAACATTGAACTACATTTGATAGCGACGACGTAGGGGGATTTTATTTCTTACACTTTAGGATGACCGAACAGACATCTTTTTTAAGGTTCCAGCTTTCCAACCGCACCGGTTCTGTTTTGTTCACCATCGTGCAGGGATTTGAGATTTTCAGTTTTAACGTTACTCTTCTCGTAGACAACATAAGGTTCGTTCACACTGCCCCGTTTTCTTATGTTACGTTATGAAAAGTCACCAGGAAATATGTGCTTCGTATTAATCATTGTTACCAATTGAAGGAGATAGCCTGGCGCGCAAGAGTATAAACACGAATGTTACGGCGACGACGAGCTAGGACGGTGAGCTACCGTGACAACCAAGAACACAAGGCTTGTCGTAACATAACGTAAGAGTTGAGCTCGGTTAAACTTTCACACATCACTGTTTTCTTACGTTACGTCTAAGTGACCGAAACAATCGTGTCTCGAAGGTCGCGTGCCAGGCTTTCTCATTGAATTGGTAGCCACATTAATACGAAGACAAATTTCCCGGTGACTTTACGTAACGTGACATAAAAACGGACCAGTGTTAACCAGCCTTTGCGCAGAGTGTAAAGGCTGGTTCACACTAGAGAGTTTTAGTAATACGTATATGAGCAAACGCAAACCCCTATGCTAGCGTTAACGCTGGATCCTCCACACTGTAAATGAGCCATACGTACGCAGTGCAGCGAGCTATGCGCACGTACGCTCGCCATCGATTTTTGCGAGCGTACGTAGCGGCCCATGCGTGCCATTCTCGTTGCTCTCGTCGCGCACGGGAGAGAGCGAGACTACTCCAGTTTGAAAAATGGCGGCGATGAGGCAAACTATACTCCGTTTCACCTTGTGTTGTACCGCAGCGAAGGCTGAAGCGCGAGCTCATAGCGTTGGCAGCTGGCCTTGGTGCACGAGAGCTTGTGCCGCCGGTTGGTAGGGAACGTTTATTTCACTTTTTGCATTAAGAAATGCTGCGATGAAAGGGTTTAGTGTAGAGGAGCGAAGGACAGGGGGCCTCCATTCTTCATTCTTGGCCCGGTTGGTGCGACGACGTCAGAAGATAGATTTACCCCCATTCACACTGGAAGCGGATCCGCGTTCGCGAAGCGGTTGCGAACGCGCGGTTGTATCAAAGATTCAGTACAATCGCACGCGCATTTGATGTCATCAAATGCGCGTGCAATTGTACTGAATTCTGTATACTAACCGCGTTCATCGCTTGCCTAACTGCAGATCCGACTTCCATGTGAATGAGCCCTACGGTAGGTTCAGGCATGGTGTTTTGTCGGGGATCAGTGGTGGACAGCAGAATGCCTTGAAGCCGCGTGCCCACAGGGGAGCTGCAGGGTCCTGGAAGTACGCGAGCAGCGATCTCCAGAGTTCGATAGCGATCACTTTGGGGAAGGAGGGGTCCGGGCAGGCCCAGGAATGCAGCAAGGTAGGCCTGAAACTCTGCTGGATGGTAGCCGAGGTGCGGGTTTGGGGCTCCGAGTAAAGCGGCGAGTCCCAGAGCAGATGTTTTAGATGTGCCGCCGAGATGTGTCATAGAGCAAGGAGCTCGCGCTTGTAGCCTTCCCTGTGGCACAACACAAGGTGAAACAAAGTATAGTGGAAATAATAATAATTGGGTTGTGTGTATGTTTCTACAGCCTAGAACTTGGTCTGCCTCAACGGGCGACGAGTCTCCCAGCTGTAGATGAGCAATTTAGCCAGTGCGGTACAACCGCTAGCCTGGGGTCTTTAACGTGGATCACGCAGTAGTGATGCACGACCGCAGGCCGGTACGATGCTCATCCAGATCGAAATGGGCAGGGGTAAGGATAGAACCCAGGATCCTTGGGTTCTGCAGCGCGACCTTTCGCTCCACGTGCACCCTATTTTGCAAAACATATTGTGGCTGTGTGGCGGTGTGGGGGGAGAAATATGAGAGAGAAATTACACAGTTTTTAGTCTGCGCCATTCCTGTATGTTGTTTTTCGTCTATTCTCCGATTTAGTATAAATCTTTATCAAGTGCGTTTTTCTTCCATCTACGCAGCGCAGCGAACCATCACAATGTATAATCAACTAGCCCATATCCAAGCAATATTTGTATAATTAGCATCCGTGCTGTTACCGATTCTTATTTGTCATTTACGATTAAAATAAAATAATTTGGTTAATTTTGGGTATGTTTATACAGCCTAAAGCTTGGTCTTCCTCAAAGCGCGACATTCTCCCAGCTGTAGATGAGAAATTTAGCCAGTGCAGTACAACCGCTGGCCTGGGGTCTTCAACGTTCATCCCGCAGTAGTGATACACGACCGCACGCCGGTACGATGCTCATCAACATCGAAACGGGCAGCGGTGGGGATTGAACCCAGGATCCTGGGTTCTGCAACGGAGCTTTAGCTCGACGTGCTCCGAACTGGTGTGCGCTAGCCCAGCCTGCCACCAATCCCCCAATTTAAATAAAATTAAACCCTTCACTGCGGGGCGTAGGGACAAATCGGAGCTACGTTGGGGAACCCGCCGCCGCCAGGGGGGGGGGGGTCGAGTCGGAAATGCAAAAGGAGGAGGGAAAACTCGCCGGCGGCGAAGTCAAAGGAGCTCCTCCTCTCCCCGTTACCGTCACATCGGAGAGTTCCCGCCTGAAGGTGGAGCCAAGACGCCCCAGGGGGCGCTAAGCTCGGCACACGGAGAGATCAACGCGGAGTTCTCCGCCGAACTCGCCGCCCGTCGCGATTGATCGGCACCGTGCATGACGATGCGCGCCGTCACTCCCCTAGGCTCGTGACGTTACAACGGAGGGTTTGAGGCTGTCGGAGAGTGACAAATTTGAACTCTGCGGCGAGATGGCTGCGACGTCATTGTGACGTGGCAAAAGCAACCGCGGATAGGAAAAGCTTGCCGGCTCCGACCTAGGCGACTTTGGACGAGTTGGGCGCGAGATTAGGGAGAAGCGTAAAAAAGTGGCAGCGTTTTTGTTCGTGTTTCGCCATCGGCGGAGGTGTTTAAGCCACGCCTGGCAAGTGTTGGACATCGACGACGTTGATTTTCAACAACACTATCGCCTCTCAATTGACATGGTAAGGTGGCTGTGCGATGAACTGCGTGGCGAACCTGACTTGAGGCGACGGAGCCGTGAATGTACCTTCGTCCCCGTTTTGAATTCTACAAACAAATTTTACAAAGTGTTTCATAGAAACAAATGTATTTTTACGGCAATCTGCAACCAGGAACGCAATTTATTATTGCCTACATGCTTTTACAATTATTCCGATAGTTTGCTGCGCTGCGTAGATGCAAGAAAAAGACATTTGATAAAATTGAAACTAAAACTGAGGATAGAAGAAAAGCAGTGCACATGAATAGCGCAGACTAACAACTGTGTAAGTTCTTTCTCATCTGTCTCCCTCCACACGGTATTTTGACAAACAAATTGTTCGTTAGTTGTTTATACAGCAGGAGAACATGCCAGAATATGGCGACGTTGTTGCCCACTGTAGATGATAAATTTAGCCAGTGCAGTACTACAGCTAGCCTGGGTCTTTAACGTGCACCACGCAGTAGTGATCCACGACCGCACGCCAGTAAGATGCTCAACCAGATCGAAATCTGAAGGGGTGGGGTAGTGCCACTAAATAAGCTGCGCTTCAGAGCAACGACACTTGGCCATATTGTGGCTTGAAATCATAGTTGCCAGTTATCTGAAGCTTCATCTGAAATCACAAAAAACGCTTTTCCGTCCTCCACAAATGTTTAAACAGTCCGCAACAGAGAAAATTAATATAACATGAGCTTCCGAACACTGAATCGAATGCTGAGGAAGTCGCACTTTTGAATCATGACGATCTGCAGTTGCATCTGCACTGCACAAGCCCTAATATTTCGCCGCCCACAACAATGTCGGGGAACGGAGTACCGATGCTCTAAGCGCAGCTCATTTATTGGATCTAGGGTGGGGATTAAGGGGGATTCAACCGCTCGTCACTCAATGGGCAAATTTCGCTACACAAACCTGAGTTTCAGGAATGCACTAGAGTATTCATTCTTTTGGAGGTTACTTATGAAGACCTAATGAAGGTAGTACGGCCCTTGAATTTTTCTTTGAGAGCGCTGGAGATATTTAATAAAATCCTGAAATATGACCATTTTGACTGTTTTGAGCAAGTTTTGAAGCATTTTTGAAAATACGAATATTTAGAGGACAAACCGGACAAAACACTTGGCCGTATGCACTAGGGGTGCCTCTAGTCTTAATTTTAAAACCACGACGAGAGAACAAAATAATGTTGTATTTGCGTATTTGTGTAAATAAAATTACCCTGTTATTTTATTTCCAATGTGTTAAACGAGATGGTGACACAAGTAC
>JAZHYW010062379.1:0-27165 GCA_037355805.1 Ixodes ricinus | reverse complement strand
TACGGAGGCATCTGGTTATTAGCTGTCGAGTAGCTGGGGAAGTCTGAGCGATGGGCAGTGCGGAAGAAAGTCGACCAAACACGCAGAAGAAAGGGACGTCGATTGGGTGATAGAGGAATTTGGTCTGAAACTGCCGTCAATCAGGTGGACGAAGAAGAAAATCTGGAGCCATAAAGAGAAGTGTAAAACGTCAAGTAGCCCGCGTCTATATAATAAATATAATATAATATATTATAATATAAAATAATATATTATAAGCACACCCGACCTGACATTGGGAGGCCCAAAACAAAAAAACCCAGTTCCGCCGTTTATTTTGGCCTTCGGTGTTTTTTTTAATTTTTTTGTGTCCGCAACTTTTTATTTTTTTCTATACATACATAATCGACAATTTTTCTAGAGTCACAAAATCGGCCAACGAGAGATGTTGGCTTTGATAACCGTAGGCAATCGCTTGCAAATAGCAAACATGATGTAGGTGTAACATGGCAAAACAACGAAGACTAGTGAGGAACCAACACATAACATATTTGTACAGCTTTCTGTGTTGTTACTGTGTTGTCTCGGTCCTCTCCTCAGTCTTCCTTGTTTTCGGCTGTTGCATTTGCATAATATGTTTGACTTTCACCAACTAGCACAGCTTTCAACTTTATTACTTTATTCCACTTAGCAGTATTTTACTAGAGGATGGCTATGTAGTCTTGCACTTCTCCTTCAGTGTGGGCGAAGACTCGCCTAGCAGTGCATTAGGTTGAAATAAACTATAACGACGAGAAGGTGCGAATGGTTCTTCCAGCACCCAGTGGGGAATTTCACTTAGGGTTGTTTACAAACGCTGCTGAACAACAAAGTGGGGATGTCTATTTTCATTTTAATTAAATGGTACGCGATGATCCCCTAGTAGCGGAACTAACATGTATGCTCGGGTATCAAACTATATAATGTAAGTAGATGTAGTGAAAATCGTTGGAGCAAGAAACGTGTGCAACTTTAGACCAATTAGAAGTATGAATACGTTTACAGTTCCTTGAATTTCACGTTGTTGGATATCTGGGACTACTTTAAACCGTTTATTATAAAACGGCTGTCTAGCTATTCAACTAAACAAATTGTCCTAAAAACCGAAATAAACCGGTTTTTAGGAACGTGTAACCTGTAACCGAAGCCATAAAAATTAAAACCGTAAAAAACCGAAACGAAACCGTTATAACAGGAAGCGGTAACCGTAACCGTAACCGAAACGTTATAGTTTTTCGGTTTGAGTCCCTGGTCGAACAGCATGTACGAAAATACTTAGAAGAGCTTATCAGCCTTAGTAAGTTGAAAGCGGCAATCGAGGGCATTAACACAATGCTAAAACTCTCGGGCTTGATGGGTTATGTGTCGATTTCATAAAACGTTTGAAAAGAAGCCGAATATGCTTTGTACGAGGTGCTGTGGGAGGCCTACAAAAACTCTGTTGCCGCAATCCTTTCTAAAGTTCCATATTGTACTAATTCCTAAGTCCTGTGACCTATTCAAACTTTTATCCGTTTCGTATTAAACACAAATAAGTCTTACGAACCTCGATCACAAAATAAATATGGAAAGTCTTAGCTAGACGGTTGCAAGCGTTATCCCATTCCTGATTGGGCCTCATCAGACGTGCGGCATAAAGGGCCGTACTATATGCAAAAAACCATTAGGGAGTTTTAGAATAGCGTAAAGACCCTTGCGTCAGCACTGCGTACAACGCACGCCAGCTGTCGACGTAACGTTACGGAGAGCGTTGAACGCGCACTTTTAGTATAGCAGAAGGCAAGCGTATACGCAACAATACGTAAAGACTTGCAGCGCCCTCAAGATGTCCCTCCTACAAATTGCCACAAACAATCCAAGGCGGATATTCGGCAAAGCCAATTTAACACTGCGAATCTCTTCACTTTACCACGAAGTGCGTGAATCTCTTTACAGTTGCCTGTTGTAAACGTGCTTTGTCTTTTTTTCTTTTTTTAGGGCTGTGCGTTTGGCTGTTTGATCTACGGTTCCCTCCATTGTGTTGTGGGATACCCTGTTATCTTATGTTGGCCTCATCATTCGCTTTGAAGTATGCAAGCAATACGTCGCACCGCTCGCGTTCCGACCGCAGAAAAAACACCTTTTTGGGTTCGAAGGCGTCGCCAACGTTCTTGGCTACCGACACCCATTCTTGTGTGGGCGCTCGAAAGGGTTCGTCGCGTGGATTTCTGGCTGTGGATCGCCTGTCAATACCGAATCCGATCAGGCCGAGTTCCACTCGATCCGAGGAAGTCACACGGGGAAGCGCTACCATAGGGAAAGGTTTTATCTGCACTTAAGTTCAGAGTCCGATGACGAGGAGGACCAAGGCTGTCCAGTGGTCCGAGTCATTCAGTTAGAGGCCTTGCTCGGCACCGGCTCTTTCGTCTGTCTCCAGCTCCGAACTCCGCTTGTCCTCGCCCGCCACGAGCTCGCGCCCTTTTCTCTTCTTTTTTTCTCTTTCTGCCAGAAGGTTGAGGTCATCTTCAATGGTGAGCGAACCCGTACAACGCGCGTAGCACTTGCACTGGTTTGCCTCACAGCCGCCATTTTACAAACTGGACTTGTCTCGCGCTTTCCGTGTGCGACGAGAGCAACGAGAATGGTACGCAAGGGACCTCTACGTACGCTCGCAAAAAGCGATAGCGGCACCGTACGCACGGCATAGCTCGCCGCAGTACGTACGTATGGCTCATGCGCAGTATGGAGGACGCAGCGTTAACGCCAACGAAGGGGCTTACGTTTGCTGCTGTACGTATTACTAAAACTCTTTATTAATATGGCTTAGAAGCATTTTGGAATGATGCGACACCTTCGGGGGTCATGCTGCAATGCTCCAACTAGACCTAGAGAAGGCGTTTGATCGTGTGTCTCATGATGTCCTTTTTTGTATTTTGGAACACGCAAATGTAAGAAATTTATTTTTTCATTATTTTTCAAATACTGCAGACCACACGTGGTTCAAGAAGAATGGACAGGGTACAAACTCAAGAACCTGTACAATATACAAAACAAAAATAAATAAATCAGGCATACAAATTGGCAGAAAATATGAAAGAGGCGGTACGATATAACAAAACAAGTAGCTAGCCAAGAAGCACAATACCGAAGCATGTAAGCACTAAATATAAAAACATCAAAACACATCGAAATACAAAAACACCACTACAATACCGGTTCTAATGATGAGGCAAAATTCGAAGATGAAATAACCGAACAAGAAAGGCAATTCCATTTTTCAGTTGTACGAGAAAACAAACGAAAATTTGATTAGCTTAGTGCGGGCAAAGCATGATGCTAAGGAATATTGATGATGGTGCCTAGTTCGACCTGTAGAAAGTGGCTTTAAGTAGTAATCTGAATCCAAGGACAGTTTTCGTAAAAAAAGAGACTGCAGAAAATTCAAACGGGCTATCCTTCGACGGTGCTCTAAAGTTCGTATTTTGTTGGTTTGCATCAAAAGTGAGTGCGTTTCATGTTCTCTTAAATTTTCCGTATAGAAACCTTACACCACGTCTTTGAACATGTATTTTTATATGGGTCGTCCAATATAAGTTTTATTTATGTTCACTGTGAGGTACTTGTATTCATCAACCTGAGCGATGGGAATATTATACAGTTGGTATTGGAAGTTGAATGGCTTTTCTTACTTGTAATTTGCCGATAAACAGTTTTTTTTCGAAATCTAACTTCATGTGCCACGTACAGCACCAACTTTGAATGTCATTAAAGGCTATGGCTCATTAATTGTTCATCGTCAGGCGAAGATATTTTTTAAACAACACGCTATCATCTGAAAATAAACGTATGTTCGCAGATGGTTGTGGGCGGAAACTATGTCGTTTATATAAATTAAAAACAGCAAAGGACCAAGAACGCTCCCCTGTGGTAGTCCAGATGTTACGTCTAATATCTCTGAGCAGCTATTGTTCATTTTGACAAATTGTTTACGACGCTGTAAGGAGGAACATACCCATCTAACAATAAAACGGTGAAGACCTACACGTTCAAGTTTGCTAATTAGCTTTCCGCGGGGAACCAAGTCGAAGGCCCTGCTGAAGCAAAAATAACATCAACTTGGCCTGATTCGTCAAGAATGGATGCAAATTCATGAACAGCGGAAACAAGCTGGGTAACCGTAGAGAATCCCTTTCTACATCCGTGCTGATGAGGCGAGAGCATGTTAATCGTGTTCCGGAACGCTTTAATTTGGTTAGCGATGATGCGTTCTAGTAGTTTACAGGATGCGCATGTTAGAGGCATAGGCCGGTAGTCGCCTAACGCAAGTCGGTCACCATTTTTGAACACAAGCACTACGTGCCTTTAACCAATCATTTGGCAGAGTGCACGAGAAAAAAAATAACGCGAAATATGACTGTTAGAAAACGTGCCAACATTTCAGCATACCGATGCAAAAACGCGTTAGGAATCTTATCGGGACCGCAAGCGGCTTTTGCTTTTAAACTTAACAACATCGAAAATAATCCCGCATAATGTATGAAATTGGCGTCCATGAAGGATGCCGCGCTTTCGGCAGGCTTGATAACGTCTTGATTGGAAAATACCGACTGAAAGTAGACATTGAAGTGCTGCGCAATTTCACTCTGGTCAGTAACCCAGGCAGCACACCACTGTTGGACCACCGTTAGCCAATGTTGGCAAAAAATGGTTCCAATATAGGTCTGACGTTGGCATTTTCAAAAACGCCACCTGATTCCAATGATGGTCCAACATTGGTGCCAATGTTGGACCCCTGGTTGCCAACGTTCTAGCCCACGTTGAACCAACGTGGTTTGCGCTTTGTTTATCTAATATTGGCATTTGGGAGATTGAAATCACCAACCACGAAAAACTTAGAGTTACGATAAGCTGACATGTGGTTGTATAGCGCTTTACACAAAAAATCAAGGGGGGAATTCCGAGGCCTGTACACAGCGTGTAAAATTACAAACAGTGTTTCCCCAACAGTTCACTTTCAAACATAAACTCTCAAGCGATCATCAATTGGTTCAAAAGCTAGTGCATCAATGCCATTCTATAGAAGGGCAACTGCGACACCAAATTCGCAATTTACCGAAGTGAAAGACGGTCTCAGCGGAACATTTTGTAGGTATCGGATATGACGCTGTTGTCGCTAATTTCGTCATGAAGCCAGGTTTCAGTAATAACTGCTATATGGTGGTCGTGGGTGAGTAACAGATGTCAAGCTGCTCCACTTCTTCTAGCAATACTTTGAGCATTTAAATTCTGAAGCCGAAGCTGCTTTTTTGCAACACTCGCTTCTCGTAATTCAACGGGTTCAGGTTGTGGTTTTGAAAGAATGTGGAGTTTTGCCTCCGTCATTGCGCCAATTCATTCCACACGTAGAATACATTGTTTACCCGAGTTTTATCGTTCACAAGTGACGCTCTTTTTTCCGCAGTCTTGTCAGCTTTTGCAGTTTCAATAGCCTACTCTTAGATAACATACACTGTGAATAATCGTTCCTTATGTAAATCGCAGTACCTTTCAGTTTACTGGCGTTTCGGAGAACGGCCTGTTGTTTTCGGTGTAATCTTGGGAAAACATGATAACAGGCCAACTTTTCCGCTACGTCCTGCCAAGTCGGTGTATTCTGGCGATCGATGAACACTATACACCCAACTGGCCGGACCAGGACATCAACTATGACCTTGCTTCACAACTGTTCCTCAGTTTCATCCGGGAGCCCTCAGGAATGCCGTAAACTAATAGAGTGGAGCGCCGACTTCGGTCTTCCAAATCTGCCAGTCTTCTGGCTTTGTAGGTTTATGGTTCTTTCAAGAGAAGTTATAGTGCATTCGAGAGCATCGATTTGATCAGCCTTAACCCCTGAGCCCCCGCAGGAAAGCGTGTCCATGCCAATAAACTTGTTGTCAAGATCACTGATCAGGCTATCGGTTTTCCGCTGTTGTGCATTAATATCAGCAATGGCACTGCGTATGGCATTTTGGCCGTCCAATGTTTGGGTGAACATTTCCTCAGTTGTAGGTCCAGGATTCCTTTCAACGTCCCCACAGACCAGTAGTCTGCACACATTCACGCACTCATACGCAATACTAAGACAAGTCCGTGGGCACGGCACAATCAGAAGGAACACATTGCTGGATAGAAGGCAAGAGGTAATATGAAAAACCTGCACGAAAAAGCGCGAAGATTTGGCAGAACATGTTCCTGCCGGTCTCGCCGACAGGAGACAGTTGGAGGCACCGCTTCACCGCTGGTGAAGCGGTGCCTTTATAGCCGTTTCGGAAGTTGAAGTCACAGAGCCGCTGAAGACTGACAGTGCTGCTCGTCCATGGTGACGATCGGTAATGCTTGGTCATCCTTGTCGATAAGCTGGAAGGTGCCGATCTGCTTGATTGCCGTACACGTGCTGTACCAGACGGGCGATCCGAGAAAGGAAACAGGACGGCCTGTACGAAAGAGAGCGAAGATTTGGCAAACATGCTTATGTCAGTCTCGCCGTCATGGGTTAAGGATGGCTTTCGGCGATTGTACGACTGCAATTGTTGTTAATAAGTATGTCGGTGAAAGTGTCAATCTCTGTACTTTTGTGAGGGAAGGTTATTGTTCTCTGTCCCCTGTGCGATTCGCGATTTACTTAGAATCCCTTTGTTTAAGGCTTCTTCATAAAGAAGTCATACGTGGTTTTCGGTTAGAGTCATACGAAGTTAAAGTTCTTGCATACGCGAACGATGCAGCAGTGTTTTTGTACTGACGATGACAGTTTGCGTGAAGTTGTCATTGTCGCGGCTTCCTTTTGCAGGCAAACTGGTAGTGGCTCCATAAACTGGGGCAAATGACAGGTTTCTGGCACGGTAACTGGGCTCGCTCCTGAGATTTGTTTGAACGTCCAGCGGAAAACCTTGCCGGCGAAGTACTCCTCGGCGTGCCGCTCGAACAGTGTCGAGACACTACGCAAAAGTGGAATGAAGAAACTGATAGGATGAGGGCAATATCGAGGGTTGGAGGGATCACGATTCATCTGTATTTGCACGCGAACCGCTGTCTGCAATTTATTTTCGATCGCGAAAATCTGGGTATATTTTAAAAGTGTTGCCTATGTCAGCTTAACGTACATAAACTTCACATGGATTTTGCAGTTTTTATTTGAAGTTTCCTTCTAGGAACGCTATTCGCGTAAAAAATTTTTTTGCTCTGTCTCGTAGTGGAGGTTTGGGACTGTCGCACATGTTTATCCTTTAAATTGTTTCAAGTTTCATGTTTTATTGCGACGAGAATGATTTATTTTTGCTAACAGTTTTGCAAGTCCTTTCGCAAAATTTCTGCTTGAGTTTATCATGCGAGAAGTTGTACTCTCCTTTCGTGTGCTCAAGGTGATATTTTTCTTTGAATATCTCTTTTCACTAAGTCGAAAGCGGTTGTATAAAGACCTGGTTGTCGTTATTTTACCCGCACCTTTATATAGGTCACTGTACTTTGAGATTCCAGGGCAGCACTTCTTGAAGAGTGTAAATAAAATGCCGGTGAATCCTTCTTTTAAGTTATTTTTCTTTAAACTACACTGCGACTCGCTGCCTGCAAAGCCTTGACTCTAGGGGAGAGGTATGTTTGTCCCCTCTGATTGATCGACTGTCTACTATGTAAAAAGATAAATACAATAGAACACATATTTCTTGATTGTAAGGATGGGGTTTACCTATGGGACACTCTCTTCAGCGCACGCTGAAGAAAGATCGCCTCCCCCCCCCCCCCACTTCTTCACCCCACATGTCATCTATTTTATTTTTGTTTTGCCATTGGAGAGCGGAAGGTGCGGTTCCGTGCGACATGAACATGCTTTTCGGCCTCCTCAGCCTCTGGAGAACGAGGACGGGTGTAAACAACTCAGATATAAATGTACGCCCCGCTAGAGACAATTTAACTGAAAGTGTCGCGTAAATCTGGGAAGTGTGTCGCACTCTGTAGGAGTCTGCGGAATGGATGTCAACTTTAAACACGTATGTGTGTTTGAAAACCTGTTCACACATACAGCGGAGCGCTAAGTTAGCTCACATGAGCGCTCCAAAGAGCGCTCTTGTGGTGCTTACTAGCGGCGTGACTTAGTTCTAATATTGCGCCTTGTTAGAGCTTAAGTAGCGCTAGGGTGCCTTCATGTGCGCTTTGCTTGGGGTGATGACATCTGGCCATTTTGTTTCTAACGTTTATTTTTATTTTCTGTTCACAAGCGCGCGGAAAGAGCGTGTCCCCGCACGCGCTCGTGGCGTTGACTGTGCTACAGCGACATTTTGTTTCCGGCGATTTCTTTGTATTTTTCCTGTGAGCGCGTGCTGTCGGCATCGGGTACCACAAACGATGGCATCACCCTAAACAGAGGGACATCGAGGCACTCTAAGTAGCGCCTCTCTTAGCGCTTCTTGTATGGCGGTTATTGCTGCGGATTAGCGCGTGGGCTGCGGTTCTGGTTCCTGTGGTTGGGTGTGCATTAACAGTAGCATGGCGGACATGTAGGACGCTGATATAAAAATGCGACGTATGCTCTTACTTACGCAATTAGTCCATATGTGCGTGGACGACTTAACGCCCAGAAGAGCCTTTTTGGGTGCGCGAAATCTGTCGCCACCAAGATACGAACGGGTATCCGCGAACTTTTTTCCCAGGCTGATTGGCCGAGAGATGATTATTTTTTTAACTGCGTGTCTTTGAAACCAGGGTCACTCATATCGAATAGAACAATATGAGGTCCGCACCCAATCAATTTATCGCTCAAACACCATGACTCTGGATCGTCTGCCCAACACTTTGCTTGACTGCTGCTTCCAGCACTCAGGGAAGCGCTGAAATGAGTGCTCCGCTGTATGTGTAAACCGGCCTTAAAAATAGTTCAAAGCTGTATCGTGGCCACGCAGAGGCCAACGCGCCTTTAACGTTTGTGAGTTTGGATGCGCTTTGTGTTGTTGTCCCCAATTTTTTAATTACACAATATATAAAAAGGAATCGGTGGCCGATGTAAGATAGCGCTCACACGCTTGAAAAACGTGGAGTAAAAGCTCGCGCTGCAGAACACAGGGACCCTGGGGTCAATCCCCACCTCTGCCCGTTTCGATCTGGATGATCATCGTACCGGCGTGCGGGTTTGTATCACTACTGCGTGATGCACGTTAACGATTCCAGGCTACCAGTCGTTAAATGATCACGGCACCGGCGTGCGGGTTTGTATCACTACAGCGTAACCCTAGCAGCACACTTTTCCGGCTCATACTTGGGCCAGTTTGGCGCATGCTTGGGACAGGCTTGAGCCAAGTTGGCTCTAGCTCGCGCCAGTCTGGCCCAAACCTGGGCCGAGCAAGTGTGCTACTTGGGAATGCACTTTAACAATTCCAGGCTACAGTTGTTAAATGTCTCCATGATCTAGCAGACTAAACTTCTGCTGTATAAACAACTAACGACTATTTTTGTTTTCGTAAGTGGAAACTTTTTTCATTCGGCTCACTAAAGTTATTTCAAGCAAGTATAATTTCCCACATTTTCAATCATAGTGGTCGCGAACTGTTGTTCAGGATGGCTCAGGCGGTGCTGTGCATGGTAGTGTGGTCGCACCACCACGCGCTAAAGAAGTCTCATTGCTCCTATAGGCGAGAGTGAAGGCCTCAAGGAAAGCCGCCTCTCTAGCCCGATCATGAAAGAACATTGTAGGGCTGCACTGAGCATCTCGCTTGATTTTATTTCGCAGCACTGGATGCAGGGACTTTCGAAAACGAAAGAGAAGCGCGGAGGCAACTTCACGAGTTCTGATCCATGGCCGGCTTGCTAGAACAGCGTCTCAGCACGAGCCTGGGTGAAAGAAAGCAGTGCAAAAGGTGGGGCACGCGAGAGTCTTGAGACGCGTCTTGAGTACCGCTAGGCTCGTCCTCTGGCGTTGGTATTGCTTTCTTTCCCACAGTCTCAGCTGAGACGCTGTTTCTAGAAAGCCGTCATCTGGCTTTGGTGTTTGTCATTAGTTGCAAAGAACAAGAGTCATTGCTGGTGTAAAACGCAAAGTGGAAGCTTGGAATCGTTGCATTATTAAATCAACACCATGAAAATGGATGTTCTCACATTATTCTTATTTCAATAAATGCAGTTAAAATTAATCCAAACAAAGACGACCTGCGGAGGTTTTCGCCCATTTGCTAGCGTTTTTGGTAGGACACTTGATGGGAAAGGGTTCATTAGACCCTTTTCCGAGCCTCAAATCTGAGTCATGATGACTGACTGTTTGTTGCCTTACCGTGAGGCCCGGTCACTGCGGTTTGGACGTAACACTCTCGGTAAGTTGTCTACGAATAGAGTAACATTAAAACTGAAAATCTCAAACTCTTGCGCGATGGCGAACAAAACAAAACCGCCACGGTTGAAAAGTTGGACCCTTAAAAATAAGTATGTTTGTTTATCTCGGAATGAAGAGGAATAAATTCCCTTCGTCGTCGCTATCATATGTAATTCAATACTTGCACCTTTCGTGGTGTCGGAACTTGGCGGCCAGGATTGAATAGCTTATTTATAGGCACTACGTATGTTTTCGAGAACTTGAGCGTGACCCTTATGACCAGCTTCTCATTTTTTCTCGCAAGACTAACTGTAATTCACTGGAAGAACATAAAAGAAGCGCTGAGGAAATATTCAGTCATTACTCATCTGCGTTAGGGACAGAATCAGCGCCAGTTTTACTGAACTTCTCAACCTCGAATTTCAGACACCTTTCAAAAGATGGGGCATGTGCTCGTAGTCCGCTACAACATAAGTTATTTTGAATGCTTAGGACGATTCAGAATGCTTTAAAATATACAGGCTGCGCGAGGGCACAGTTTTTTGAGGGGAGCAGGTCAGGATTACAGTAAGTCGTGCACTTACCTGCTTCTGTACCCGAAGGCAGAGGAAGCAGGCACTACGCAGCTGACAAAGAGCGATTCGTAGTGATGCAGCAGAAGCTGGCTGTTGACAAAATGATGCTCATGGCTGCGATTTAAAACAACGATGATAATAGTGACCACACTGTAGTGTTGCAAGCTAGCGCCATCTACTGGAGTGAAGGGTAGGCGTTGCTTTTACTTCAACGCACGGCACAGTATAGAGCGTCGGTCGCGTAGAAGACAGGCGGCGTTATGTCGAGACCAGGGGGATCGGCCTATGTACCCCCTAAAACATAACACACACACGTTTCTGACGACATCCGCGTCCACCGAAATCGCAGCAAATCGAAACATACGCGGCGAGATTGAGCGCGTTTTCAGCGAAGAAATAAAGAATAGGAATGCAGTATTCCGAAACACTAGTAAGCGAAACTAGTTGTTTCTAATGTCACTAATTGTGACTAAATAAGTTTCTAACTGTGCTAACTGTGACTAAAGGTGCGGCTAAAAGAGGCGTAAAATTATTACTATTTAGAACATAGCTCGTTAGTGGCTCTAGTTTTGCTTTCGTCAGCACTTCAGATAAAAGTCACAGCCTCGAGCATGCCAGGAAGTCTGATTAGAGAAAAATGAAAGTGCTCGCACGTTTACAGTCTTCACCATCACGTTCGCGCTCGTTTCATATTCTATTAATTTAGAGTGAGTGTCGGTCTCATTGCCTCGCTCGGACATTCTCGCCTCGTCAATTAGGTAATCTCCTGTCTATAATTCAGCTGCAACATTCTCCTTTCAAGGCCATGGCCTTGATACGAGCCTCTTGAGCTAAGTTCTGACACTATTTGCCTTAATTTCACCGCCCTCAATGATATATTTTCTTTTCGTTTTGCAGCTAACCACCCACCTTTCCTATTCCTCTCCACAACCGAAGTCTGAGATTGGCAACATGGGTAAGCTGTAGCAAGATTGAAAACAACTTTCATACTTTTCGAAAATGTTTTGTTTTGGCTCTCATGTTATATAGACTGGATAATGAACTTTACGGATTAAATTATTACCCCATTTACTATTCATTCAGGACATATAACGTTCTTTTATTTGAGGTTTATCTCATCACGTACTTAATATTTACGTTATACTGGATGATTGCTTTCCTATACAGACCTATTACAGATTTTGTTTATTAGACAGTTTTTTTAATCTTATTTTCAACAGACTTAAAAAAACACGTTGTTTGTTAAATTATTGCCTTTTCGAAATGCATTTCTCAAGCTTCCTGGACATTACATCAGAAGTTAATTGCCATGTAAATAGGCTAAATAAATAAATATATATAATAAACGTATCATTTATTAGTTTTCCGGGTCATGTTACAACACAGTATCGTGGGTAATTTCTACAGTCCTGTTTCGTTAATCTGGACCCCGCTCATATGGGTAACCCGCGATTTAAACAATATTTCCTTGACAAACTACTTCGCCCTTCTAAGCGCCATTGTTGGCAGGGCTTGACTCCCGCTTTTACGGGATTTTGTTTTAACAAGCTAAACACGTGAAAATGTATAAATTACTAACAAATTATTAGATTTTGTCGACTTCTTTTAATTGGTCCTTGCCATAATTGTAATAGCCGTCAATGCTGAAATTGTAATATTAACCGTAAAGCAATATTTAAATATGTATTAGCGTGATATAGTCAAATATTAAACTTACCATGACGATGATCCACTTATGTAATGTTCCTCGAGTCTGATAAATAGACGGTGAAGAGATTACTTTACTAACTTTCACCACCTTATTTGAAATATGTGTTTGAATTACATTCAAACATCCAGAATTATTCAATATAATATTACAAACTATTCACTACTCCTCTATATCTCTCCGATTTATTATACACGTTTTACGATAGTAAGATGGTGCTCGAAGAGACAAAATACCTTCTGTCAACAATTTGCCCTCGGTTGACTTCATCTTCTTTTTAAGTCTCTAATTAATTGGACAACTTAATTGCATAATTTAGTACATAATATGACATTTATTTAGCGTAAAACTAATGCTCGACTATTACAACGCTGCGAAATTGCACGACCTATAGAAGGCGGATACCGTGGAGCACATAGCCCATGAGCACGCGGCGAATTTCGCAACCCGAAGCTCGCTCTAGACACGCCCAACATTAGAAAAGCGGCTGGTGATGCTGGACGCGAATTGATTGTTTTGCCGAGTGGAAGGAAGTTCGCCGGTAGTTCGCCACATGAGTTCGACACAGCAGAAAAAGTGCATCACCTCGGCGCACGACGTCTTTTGAGCGTTTGTCCGTTCGCCGCTAAAACTATCAGTCAAAAAAGAAAAAGAAACGGAGGATCAAGGAGCATTCTATGATCGTGATTGGTTGAGCACTGAATAACAAAGGCGCAAAGACGATCAGCGTCGTGAGGATGCACATTTGGCGCAGATTGATTAGATTCATGAGATCGTGGCGTCGACTACCTTCAGACTAAAGGGTCCCTACACTCCTATTTTGGCGTCTACATTCTTTTGCGGTTTTCACACCTGTCGTGGTTCGAGAAACCCAGCGGGCATCGAGAGAGTCATTAAATATCATTGTGTCTCAATTTAACCAGACAACGCAAGAAACTCCTCCATCATACGGGGACGCCGCGTGGTGTCGTACGCGCGTGTCATGTGACGAATATTTGACATCCTTGTTCCCGGTCAACTCCTGCCTTACGACTGGTCAGAGCCGCTAAAGGATTTCATTTAGTCGAAATACAAAACATATAAGTGGCTCCATTCGTCTCAATAATTTATGAAAGAAGTACAGTATTTTATATGAGAAAAAAACAACAACAAAGTTTTGAAAGTACAAAGAAAAAAAGCGCGATGACCCGTGGACATACCCGCCACCAAGCGGTGGATGAGGTGGCGCAGGCCGGCCGGAGACGCACCCGCGGATCCTAGCAGGCGACGCAAGACTATACGGCGGCACATTTTGCAAAAAGCGAACGTAGGTGTTTGTCCCGTGTGGTCTCGCACCACAGGAGACCCGCCCGGAACTTGCCCGAAACTTGGGCGTCGTCGAGTTGGGGCCGAGTTGGGGCCGAAGACTTCCCCAGAGGGCTCGGGACGCTTACGAGGAGTGTCCTCGTACGGTAATGCTCCCCGCTCCGCACTTTTGTCGAGGATTTGAAGCTCCAGCTCCGACAGGCCCGTCAAATGCATGCCACCAAGCGCGGTGGAGGGTTGAAGCAAGCAACGAGCCGTTGACGCGCATACGGATGCAGGGGAGGCGACCATCAACCTAAGCCGGATATGATTGGTCGGTCGCTTCGCTTCTGCCATTGGCCACCCAGGTCAGGAACAGGAACGTCATGAAGAAGTTTATTTTTCTGCTTGTTCTCGTAATTTAATTTGCCAATATTTTTTTAACATGAAACGAATTTTGAGAAAATAAAAGTTTCATTAGGTTACTACGTTTAGTGCGTTCAGGTATGGTGAAAATTAAAAAAAAAACTAATAGATTTAATTTGAAATTCGTGAGCCGATTAATACAAGGCCGGAACCCCTGGACAATGGCGGAACAATTGACATCGTGGAATGTGAGAGTCATTCCATAAGACAGCGAACGTCGGAGCGTGGCCAACTTTAGGTGCCAACGAGCCAATAAAACAGTGTCGAAAGTGCAAGGTCACTTCGCTCATCCCCTTTTTCTGGGGTATGTTTTTTCTTCTACTTCAACGAAACACAAAAAGTGTGCCCTGACGTTGCGGTTTCAGTTCGCCATTGTGCACGGATTCCACCGCTTCCAACACAGGGCAGTATTTCGATAAGGGGTCTATAGTCAAAAAGTCCTTGGAGAGCCCCTTAAATGTAAAACAAACTATGCGCCGAGAAATTCAGAAAGAAAGCTAGAAGAAAGCGAGCTGGGACTTCAGAACGCCGAGTTTCGGTTTGACCATTGGCGTAAACCCAGGAGCAGAACGTGGCAAATGCTGCGCGTTGACATCTGCCGGTCGCGAGAGAAAGAACGAGAAAAAGAGCGACATGCGAGCGGAGAAAGAAAGCAGCCGAAACGTCAAGTGCGTTCGTTTTGCAGCGACGAGTGGGAGTTGCACGAGCACTTCTCTCCTTTATTCATGTTACACAGATCCGGAATTTAATTATTTTTTTACTGCAAAGTGAGCTAGAAAATAACAATGTATAGATATACTAAGTCATGATCTGCAGCTTGTCTTGTGAATACTAAGGGAAGTTCACTAGCGATTTATGTGTTGTCTAATCTTTATACGAACACGCTTATTTTGTTTTCAAAACGAACGAGTCGTTTGCTCCTGCACATGCAGTTCTGGCCCTCCCGATGAGCTCGGGCCACGGGCTGATCGCCGCCGATCACGGCAAGCTATGTTTTGATCACCCGCGTCAGCCGATAGCGACAGGAGGCAACCAGTGGGGCAACGGGCCGACGCCGGCAACAAGCTAGCTAAACAACTGACTCATATTTCCGACTGGCTCCGCAGTGGGAACCACGTTTGAATCAATTGAACGTGATTTCTGAAGATCCTGATTGCCGATGGTATTGTGCGTTGATAGTGCACTCGGTTTTGAGCGTTTGCAACTCCATCTCTTACATGCAGATGGAGTCAATTACGCAGTTGACAACTTGACATCATGCATTCGGCTTCGGTGGCGTTCATCGCATTTTAGTCGAGTTTTATGCCGACGATATACGCGGCTGGCGCTGTTGTAATACTTCTTGGAGCGCTACTTTCGCTGTTCAACTTCGCAACCAGGAGCTCAGCCTTGAGATACGAGCACGTCACGATTAGCGTCAGGTGATCCACGACTGGTGGTCGTAAGTATAAAGAGCTTCTGATCGTGGTACCAGCTTCAGCGCTCGCACGTGCGGAGCGTGCTTCGCTTCGCTTTCGGAATATACGAATGTGCGCGTGACTGAGCCGTGAATGCTCAACACGAAGAAGCAAGCTGAGCTTTGTGCCCTTCCCAACCAATTACGCTAAGTAGGAAAATCATTGCACCGACCCTTTAACGATGTTAAATAGATATTTACAGCACGTGCCCGTTTGTGTGCCGTTTGATCGTCAGTAATGTTTTTCAATATTCACAATAAGACGAATTAGCAGAACAGAATTCGAGACAAATGATCACTTACTTGAAATCAACTTAACTCAACCATGAAATCAAAACGGCAGGACGTGTCTATGAAACACCCGACATCCAGCAAGCGCTTCATTGCCTTCCACCATGCTTCGGCTGATGCTGAGGGCTCTTGAGTTGCCCAAGGCGCCGAACCCTAGCCGAAAGTAATAATCTCGCCCTGGAAGCGGGACAACGGGAGCTCCTGCCTGTCTTCTCACATTTTCGTGACTGTAGTCGAGGACAGGGTAAGAACCCAGGAGATGATCAGCCTTAGTTTTCTGCTTTCGGTAGCACTTTGTCGCACGCGCAGCTACATCCCGCCGCAAGGGAACGAGCTCATGCTTGACGATTGATTATCGGCGGTATGGGTCATTGAAAAATCCATAAAACAATTATTTCATTTTTTGCTAAATACTACTGTATGGCAAATTTGGGTGTTCAATCGTCGGCCACGTATTTGACCGAAGAACCTCAACAGTGTTCACGTGGTCAGCTTCCGGACTGCGCTTAACGTTAGCGTTGTGGTTCTTTGGCGAGCACCCGCAACATTTTCGGCGCATTTTCCGCTCGAGCTCTCGAGGGCCGGGCGAGTGGTTGCCAGACTAAATCCGGAATGTCGTCACCTCCGAATAGGGAGAGGAGACCAGTAATAAGAATTGACCAATATTACGAAACTGATGTGAGGTCCCTATAGCAGCGAATGCTCGAGTCAATCCATGCCGTTGGGAAAATTCCACGAGAACAATTGAGGACATGTGTGACGGCGACGACGGTGGCGACAGCCTTTCAAGTGTATATAATACATCTCAGGATGAACCAGCTGAACAAAGGAAGGAGGGTACGGGGGTTACACCTCCTTGCCTTCCTTTTTTGTTACAGCTGCTTCCAAGCGAGATGTATAGTGACTAACTAGCTCTGCTCATTTCCGTAGTAAGTTACCTTTCGAGCGGAGTTTTGCGTTGAATAGACGAAGTAAACTGCCGCGTCTGGCGTTTCATGTTCGGGTGCTGAGGGTCACGTGGTGTGACGCTGGAGCGTTTCTGGTTGCCGGCGCCGCAGGCAAGTTCTCTCTGGCGACTGAATAGCCGAATATGCCATTAGAATCACTCCTCAACGTTAGTAACTGAATAAACTTGCGTTTGTTTTCCTTTCAAGGCAGTTGCAGTCGCCTAACAAAGTCGAGAACTAGTTACAATTGTTTATCCACTCAACTTCCAGCCAGAACAAGCGGCCACGTGCCCTGTTGCCTATCCTATGTCGCCAACGCTAATCATAGCCACGCGATGAAGTTGGCAAAGTAGGAAAGCACGTTCTCAGCTCCAGGTATTGTTATAGTACGGCTGCTCCCATCACCGCAGTGGTTGGACACGAACCACTGCCCGACTGTCCGCCGAGGCACTGATTGTTTTGAGCTAAAGTCGAGTGCTCACGCAGTTCTCGTGTCGAATCCACGAGGCACGCTCGACTGTCTTAAGGCGAGTGGTTTAGATCAAACAATGACGTCATCAAGCTTTGCGAAAACCAGACTGAAAGAAATTGTCCCCTTTGATTCTCGCACATTCACCACGACATATGAGCTTGTGAACTCAGTGGCGGTCTGTGCGAGTATGCTTGTGCCAGACTACGACATTTACGCCTCTGCAAAGTCATGAATATTCCAACCTGATATCGTCTCATGACCCATTTAATTTGTCACCGACTTCAGTTCCTATAGTATAAATTAGGGCTATAACTACGTGTTTTTGGAGTATTTTGTTTATATTCCCAACTATCCAGAATTCTCCAGTTCATATTCCTGTATTTACAACTTTTAAATTTCAAGAAAGCAAAATAAATAAAATACGTGTAAAATTGACCGATGTTTTGAAGGAACCTTGACGAGGATGAAATGTTAACCTTTTTGGTTATATATTTCCAGATTTCAAAGGAAACGGAAGAGACATTTCGTCAGTTACCACTGAGCCTGTCATTTTATAAAATTTAGTTATAATACTACATTTCTTTTTCCCCTTTTTTTCGTGGCAAAGTAAATTTATAGTTTTTAGGATAAATACAAATTTAGGAGATACTTTCTAACGATTGATTTCCGTATATTTATTATCCCAGTTATTTCCACGATTTCTGAGGTCAATATTTGCCTTCCGAAGTCAGGCATTTCTTTGTTTTCTATAACACCGGTGGCTAGAGTTGCCCGCAATGACATTAATCATACAGCCTTCAACTCTAACAACTATAAGGCAAACACTTCGTCTTTCGAAAATCGGCTATAGCAAAGAAAACAGAAACAGGTAATACCTATTTGTTAGGCTGTGATTTCATATGTATTTCGTTCCTTTCTGTCTACCATACGGTATTCTATAACCATTTAGTTTACGGGTTTGTTCTGCGTAACCTCGCAGCGCAGGCATACCTCATAATGGCAAACCAACATAGCCCTAACTCGAAGCAGTGTTGCTGAGTATAGAGTTTATTCGCAATTTAATCAGCTTAACATTGCCTTCAAACAAGACAAGTTATGCTATCACATTTCGATGTGGTTTGCAGTGAAGCACCGCAAAAACACGAGCATGTTTTTTTTTTTTGTTTTTGATGTTCTTTTTTCTTTTTATGTGTCGTCCGTATTTTTTTTTCCAGCTTACTACTAACCATTAGGTTGTCACTCAACAAGGTGGGATGCCGCGGCAGCGCCCTGGGCTGCCCCGACATGGAGCGAGAGTTCGGCTCTCCCGGAATCCATGTCAGCCTCGTCCCAGGAGAGGCAGAGCAGCCAGCTCATGCCCATCACTGGGGAGCACAGGCGGCGTTTCTCGCTCACGTTGCCGAGCGCGTTGCTCAACTTGTTCTGACGTCGCCGAGGAGCCAGCCGACATTCTCGCCGCTCCGGATCCGGTCAACCCCTTCGACGAACTGAAGGCCGCCATCCTTGACCGCAAGACCGAGTCGGAGCGCAGCAGACTTCAACAACTCCTCAACACCGAGGAGCTCGGTGACAGACGCCCGTCCCAGCTTCTCCACCGAATGCGTCAGCTGCTGGGAACCCAGAACCAAGACCCCAACAACCACCTCCTGCGTGAGTTGTTTTTACAACGGCTCCCATCGACCATGGTCCCGGTTCTGGCGGCCGCGGGACATGTCGCTCGACAAGCTCGCTGAGCTTGCCGACCGTGTCGCCGACTACTCGCGGGCCCCTGGCATCAGCGCTGTCGCCAATAAAACGCCCGCAACAACATCAGAGGACTTCTAGACTGTCGCGCCTGAGGACCGTATCGAGGCCCTGAGTCGTCAGCTTGCCACCCTTCAGCACTCTAGATTGTAATATCACGTCCGGGTCACCAAATCTGTTGGAGCTGGGAAGAAACGAACCAGCTCGGACAGCGTTTGGATTCGAACCGCCTTTAATCTCGCGCGCTGCAGAGGCATCCCCACCTCGTCGTCATCGTCTGTGCGACATGAGCAGGCCGAGAGTGTCGCTACAAGGTCAAAGGAGGGTTGCAGACATTCCAACGGTAATATAAAAAATAGCGCGAAAGACGAACACAAAGGAGTAGCCAGGACAGAGCGCTATTTACAACTGACGCTTTATGAGAGGATAGAGGCAGACAGAGATAAAATTGAGACTAAAATCAGAGAAAGAGGAAAAGAACGAATATGCTAGAGAAGGAAAAGAAAGAGATAATATTAGAAACATTTTGAAAAATAGAATACAGAAAAGCCTATAAAAATTATTGCAGGTATTGAAGTTCTTTCTTTGACAAGTTTACCGTCGGAGCACTAAAACTCACATACCCTCTGGTATGTGTATAATTTGTTTTGTTATTATTCTAACAACACATACACACTTGTGTTAAAAAAAACAAACTAAATATCTCACTCTTTTTGACAATCTTTTTGTGTTTCTAGTTATGCCGGCCAAAGATAAGTTGTTATCAGAAATGGTGACCAATTCAGAAGTCACTACAACTTCTGAAGTTTGTGCCACTTCCACTGGCTTGTTGCACATAACGGGGTTGAACGTAGAGAAGATATCATTACGTAACCCCTAGTTTCCGGAAGCAATCCTTTCGTAGATGAGTTCCCTTTATACCTGGTAGGGAAAAATATCTACGTAGTGTTCGTGCAAAAAATATTGTTTTGCCCAATATTTATGCTACAATACGATTTTTTTTCTATTTGTAGGCTAAACCAAATTTGTACCCCTGTGGAAGGATGATGATAGCGTTTGTGCACAAGTAGTGTGCGCTCCGAGTTCGCTGAATCTCAGAGGCACACTATTTGGGTACAAACAATATCATCATCACCCCGCAGGAGTACAACTTCGGTGTCGCCCTCAAAGAAAAAAAATCGTATTGTTACATGAAGTTTGGTCAAACAAATTTAGTTTTTCGACAACCATTTATTTTGAGACATGTCTGTCTGATCATAGTTAGAAAACATTTTTCCTGGGTTCAAAGTCCCTTTAAAAATGTAGTTCAAGGACTTTAATGTTCAATTAACTCAGAGTTTATGTTTTTAATGATATTTATCTAGGCACAAGTAATAAGAATGCGCTACCACGGTCTACAAAACACCTATTCCGCTGCTTAACTGAAAAGGAAAACCGAAATGTTTGCTGATGTGCTGCCACGCAGGAAAGGTTGGGGTTTGTTGGGCGACGTATAAAAGAAACTGCTAACATGATACGGAGAAGTGCCGGAAACTGCAACGCGTCATTCTGGGACCGTTTCTGCGGCACCTTTCGCGCGTAGAACCAAGAATCGTGCCACAAAACGAGCAATACAAAATGTGAAAAACGCTGTGCTATTCATTTTTTTTATTTTCGTTCATCGCTTCCGCGGTCTGAAATAGTATTTATTTTTATTGCACTGATACTTTCCGACAAAAACAAAACTATGATTGACGTTGTTATTTCATTTAAAACACTACAACTCTTTTTAATAATTAAAGTTCGGAAACGAAGGCCAGCGGACTACGTTTTCCTCGGCCAAACGCCTCACGATGCTACATTGCTATCACGATTCACGTGACTCAAAGCTAGATTTTTTACGCAATCTCGGGCCTCGCTTACATTCGTCCATGTGTGAGTCTTGCTGGAAATGTTAAATTAATTTGTACTGCTCTCAGACACAACTTCGGGTTAAAACTTCGTGAACATTAAGTGGAAAACACCTGGCATATAGTTCAATCGGTGACCTCAACTGAAGCATCTTCTTCGCGGTTTCTTTCAATGCTCCAGCTAGGTGTCCGCTTAAATATGCTTCCCTTTTGAGTGGAAATTTAGTCACGGTATTCTTGTTGTATAAAATAAGA
Source organism: Ixodes ricinus (assembly GCA_037355805.1). NCBI lineage: Eukaryota > Metazoa > Arthropoda > Arachnida > Ixodida > Ixodidae > Ixodes > Ixodes ricinus. The sequence continues at coordinate 5,792 of JAZHYW010062379.1, read as the reverse complement.
CACCATCGCTATGTGTTGAAATGATTCGATTGTCTTTTTTGCACAAATAGTAACTCGTTTAGTACAATGCGATGACATACGATTGAAACAAAATTGACTTCTAGCAAAAGAAGTCATAGTTTTTTTTAGCCTACAAATGCATGCAATGTCAAAATCTCTCAAATGATTACCCGCTTCAAAACACGGCGGCAAGTCCGTGCGCGTGCTCGTTTAGTGACGATGTGCATGCACATCGCTGAAACAAGCGGAGCCATTGATTTCTATTGTAGTAGGCTGGATCGCTGATCCCGGAGCCCGCCGGTGGCACCACCGGCGGCCATTACCTGACACCAGGCATTACACGAAAATCTATGGGAGAAACACACAAATGTAGGAATATTGAAGCTCAAATGCTGTGCTTGAAGGCCAGTACATTGTGACGTAATCTAATCATATATATCGGGAGATTAGAGGCCGAATCGTGTTTTATACAGCGTTCGAATGCCAATTAAAAAATTAAACGTGCGGGAGCACCTACGGCTGAGCTGGCCAACTTGCACTCGCAGTTAAGTAAATAAAGGAACTTGCCATCAAAACACTGTACTCGGGGAAGCACAGAAGTTGATGAATGTCGAAAAAGTTCCACGTTGACAACGTTGACAGTTGCTTTCCGGGGGTGAGCGAATGCCGCGTAGCAAACCCCTTAAGCGTGTCGCCTGCTAAACCAAACTTGTCGAAACCGCCACCAACTCAGCGGTAACTCTAGGTAAATCTCGTCTCATTGAGCTGCTCTACATTTCTCGCCCAGCGGAGTTACTCTTGACCACAAAACGTTTATTTGTAAGAACTGTGAGGGCTGTCAGTCCTAATGTTTGTACACATGCTATTTGACAGGCTTCCCGAAAAGCAGCCAAAAGTTTCAGTGCCGAAAACAGCTTAGAAACGGGGGAAACGAACTAGATTTTCTCGTTTTTCCCATGGAGCCCCGTGCACTTGTTGGTGTCAGTCAATGGCCGATGGTGGCGACACTCTGCCCCAGCTACCGAGGCCGTGGTCCGCGATTCAGCCTACTACAATAGAGATCACTGGCTGGAGCTTTTAACTAGACCATGCATCATGCACGTTCTAGTGGCACACGGTCACTAGGCCCGAGACTCGATAATGTGCTTTCATCTGCGCTTTGCTTGGGGTGATGACATCTGACCTTTTTGTTCGGTACGCTTGTTCTTCTTTTCGTTACTGAGCGCAAGCAAGCCCGTCTCCTGGCACGTGCTATTGGTATTAAAGTGCTGTGGCGGCATTTTGTGACCGCCTATTTCTTTGTATGTTTCTCAAGAGTGCTTTCTGTCCGCATTGGGTACTACAAAGAGTGTCAGCACCCTAAGAAATATGCACGTGAAGGCACCCTAAAGCGTGACACACACGTGTGCAAGAATTATTGTGTACTAGAATACAAGGTAGCGTCTCAACCGCCTCAATGGGAACGTACGAGGCTGCGCGTGTAGACACCAATCGTGGCGCGGCAGTGGACAGGGCAGCAGAAAGTCGCTGCAGTCTGCAGTCTGCAGCACGGGCAACCACTACCATACTACAGTCAAATTCAGTTAAGACTAACACAAATAATTTTTGAAAAAAATTTGAAACGTTTACAATTTTTGTAGCACCGAATTCGAGCCCAGCTGCTGAGGAGGAGGGGGAAGTGTACTTTTGGGAGAATGTGGAAAGTCCCCCATTACAAACGTTGGTGTGGATCGACGTGTGCTTAACGCAAGTCGCACAAAATGGACATCTTTGGTGAGAGCATCGCGCGTAAATGTGGCGGTACTTCAGCGGGAATTTGTTTCTACTAGATTTAGCGGGGAATTTTTTCCGCTAAACTAAGCGGGAAATTTTTTGCCACTAAGACTAGCGGGGAAAGTTTTTCCGCTAAACATAGCGGGGAAATTATTTCTGCTAAATTTAGAGGGAATATTTTTTTCGCTAAGACTTGAAATTATTTTTGGCTTAAAAGGGTAGAGAAACGGAATCCCAGCGCTCATTTTTTAGCTTTTATGGGTTACATGTTGCAGCATAACCTCAAATATACTAGATGTTCGTTGAAAGGAACAAGCAAACTAATTTTAAAACTAATTAAACGATCTTTCAATGTGCACCTGGTGGATGCATGTGGAGTCTATTTGGAGGTAATCTATACTTTGTTTCAGCTTGGGTCCAGACGCAGCCGATGCTACGAGCGCGAGCGTGTGGCCCTGAATAGTGCTTGCAGTGCACGAGCGCGCGTGCTTCGCAGGGACGCTGGAAGCCCGGAGCTCGCGCTTGTAGCATCGGCTGCGTCTGGACCCAAGCTGAAACGAATTATAGCAACGTTGGGGAACTTGCTACGTGGCCATGACGTAGCACGTTCCATCGGAGCAGCGCCGCTCTTTGGCATTTTCCTTCTTAGCTTTCCTCCACGTATTGTACCAAACTCTCCAAGAGGACGGAAAGGAGAGACTCCCCTCTTTCTCGGACCCTCGTTTGTGTACCCGGAGACAGCCATTCTCCCCTCGAAGATTAGCCCGTCACTTAAATATAGGATAAAAGCTGGTTTTCCCACCGCGTTTCAGTTCTAAGCTAACAGTGTTGTAAAAGCTACGTGCTTCTTGGGCAAGCCACACGCTCGTCACCACACGGGTACTTCGAACGGCTCGGTTCTAACGCATTGACGCTATTGACACCAACACAACGCTGACAACGCAACCGAGGGCAATGCTCATAACCACGCCAGCATTGCTACGTCACAAATGCGGGAAATCTTTTCTTTCTGTTTTTGTTTGCGCCGGATATCCCATGACGCATCGCGCTCTCCGTTCGCATCTCGTTGAGCGCATGCTCGAGTGCACCGTTTGAAACGAAGAATATAGCCAGTAGTTAAAAATACAAACGTGCGACTATCATGTACAGTTATCATCCGTCACGCTTGACTCATTTCTAAACGAAATTTGAATAATTGAATTTTAGTTTCCGAACCCCTTTATTTTGTGGGGAAATTTATTGCGCTAAATTAAACGGGGAATTGTGTCCGCTAGATGTAGCGGGGAAATTTTTTCCGCTTGATTTATAGGGGAATTTTTCCGCTAGAGAGGTCACACGTGCAGTCACTGGTCCCGTCACTAATGACGTCATCAGTGACGATGACGATGACTTCATCACGACAACGTCATGTGACGTCACAATGACCACCACCACGTCACTGATGATGTCATCAGTGACGTCACGTGTGACCCCCATTGATGTCACGCTGCCCGTAATGCACCGCGCGTTACGCCGACCGCGGCAGCGAAGCCGCTCATGCCGGAAACGTGCGCCTAAGAGCTGCGCTCTAAAATGCATAGGGTTGGCAACAGACACAGAAGTGGCGTCATCACTTGGCAAACAGTGGTGAACTCTGACCGAAACTTAAGTTACTGTCAGTCATGTGCTCCACTGTCTTCCCCTACACTATCGTCAAACAAATACATAGCTACCAATCAGGCACGTAGCGGGATTTTGTTCGAGGGGGGCCCGCCCTTGACAGAATGCTGTGTGAAGGGGAGGGGGAGAGAAGGTTCCGGCAAAATGAAAGATTTCAGGGGGGGGGGCATAAACACTAGAGCCTTGTTTGACAGGTTTGCATCTTGCGCACCATTATTATGCTCTTCAAGTCCTTCGAACTTGTCAGATGAGGGGTTGTCTGAGACCTCTTTTTTAGTGTAGATCTCATCAAAGACTATGCCGCTGGCCCGATTGGCTCGTGAAAAGGAAGTTGCTCGCCTCTAAACCCGCTCGAAAATGTCGGTGTAAAATCCCACTCTCTGTGAAACACACTGAAGCCACAGGTGCAGTGATCGGACTGGTGACAACCTAAGCAGTCGCCTAAAATACTTAACAGCCTTTTGGGCCACGAAAAAGAGGCCCAATGCCTGAGCCTTGTTCTGGCCGCACCATCCTTGACCGAACCTGCTTACATCCCTCATCCTAGGCTGGGCCTCAACGAGTGCAGCGACGGCTGGAGACACATGAACGCGGATACTCTCAACTACTGTAGCCACAGTCCTCATCTGACGCTGCCGTTGCAGGCGTATTTGCAGCCTCTTGTTTCGTTGTTGAATTTGTCGTACCTTTGCTTTCAGTATGTCCATTTTTCTCTTGTGAATGGGGCGGCCCTTGCTTGATGCTGCAAGGTGACAAATAACCCAGATCAGTAAACTCCAAGAATGTTTGTATATATGTAAATGGTAGCCAATAGGAACTTGCATTCTTTGTCAAGCTGTGCAAGGTTTTAAAACCAAGAACAGCCAAAAGTTTGATAACATACTAACATATTGGTTAGAGCGCCGATGATTATGACCCCATACTCCTGGAGGCCAGACCAGTACAGGTAAATTGGATTACCCTGGCCAATTTCGTAATAAGCGCAAACAACGCTGCAGAGGAAGAGCGAATTGAAAGCTAAACATTTCTAATAAAAACACGCCACGCCTCCAGGCAGTGCAGTAGTGGGCCGAGTGTAGATTTGTTATTTGTCATAGTGCACATCCAGCCAACCATGATAGATTTATGAAAACTAAAAACAGATAGGAAAATACTTCACAGTGAAGGCATGGCATAATATAACACAACACAGCAGGCATCCCCCTGACAGAAGCAGATTCTCACCTTCGAGTGTCGATAGGAAACCGATGCAGCGAGACGACAGCCGCGCAGTCGTCTTTTCGGCATTCTCCTACAGAGCAACGTCGCGTTGCATAACGTGTGGAGCTCATTGCCACGAAGGACGTTGCGCCCGTTGGACGTAGCAGCGTCCACCCGCACGAAAGCGACTGATCCTCTATCACTCTGACGTTACGCTCCCGCGCACGTAACTGGGTTAATCACGCTGAACGAACAAAACTTTGGAAACTGTGTAAAGTATAGGTAGAACAATTCAAAAATCACGTGAAGTCCCGAGAAACAACAAGCAGACGGACGTCAAAAGCCGGTCCCTTCGTGCAGGACGAGGTCTTTGCAAATTATCGGATTCGCTATTACAAGCCAGCGTTCTTGTTTGTGGAGTTCAGAGGGCGCTAAGTAAAAGTTAGTATATTATTAGTAAATAAGCTATTTTTGCTTTTTTCTTGCGCAATAAACCTTATTGCCGATAATAAACAGTAATATACAAAATTTAAAACAAACAACTTACTATAATATAATTTAATATAACATTTTTTTTGTTTGACATGACGTCTCCTAGTCGCGCTTCAAACGCACCGTAACCACGTGACCATCTAGGTTGATGTCGCTGGTAATTTGTTTTGTACCGTGTTTTGGCCCAAGTTTCGCTACCATCTGTACATATACCTTGCCGAACCTTCTACGCCGAATGTTACAGAAGCCCACGCGTCTGCAAAAGCGGCTCCGCGTGGCAATCTGGAGTCAGTCAAACCTTAGCGTTCGATCCTGCTGTTTCGCCGCAATCGACGCCTGCGAGGCTATCCTTTTTCTGTTCTGTTTTTGGGCACAAGTTCGCCTCATTAAACGTTCAGTTTCTTTAGTTATTCTTCGCCTCCCCATTTGTCATTCGTGACATTTTGGTGACGGTGCTGGGGTACCGCATGCCCGTGCAGCGTTCCCCTCCAAAAGCCAGCAGTGCAAGTCCGATTCCAAGCCCGGTGAGAAGACCACTCTACGCGGAACCTGAAACTCGGACCAGCTACCGCACCAAGGGAGAGGATCCTGAATACGGTCTGCTGCGAGACAAGCCCAAGCCGAAGAAGACGACGATGGACAACCAGCTGCAGACCAGCCGCTTCTGC
>JAZHYW010062377.1:0-12100 GCA_037355805.1 Ixodes ricinus | reverse complement strand
TGACTCGTTGTCCTGCGTCACGCCGCGTGAGCACGTGCGCTCAAGCACATGTAACCTTCGAAGCAGAGTTTCGGCGTGCCGTCGACGAGAAGCCACGAAGGCAGCTATGTTCTATAAAAAAAGCTCGATGACAATCAATGAGTGGGCCGGCTGAACTGTTGGACTGATGGATTCTCAATGCCAAGTGCAGGACGGCCTTACGTGGCACGGGTGGCAATATAAGAAAGACGAAGTGCATAGGTCGGCTCCGCGCGTGAAAAAACGATTCTATAACTTATTCTAGGCAGAAGACATTGTGGTATAAAATATCCAGGTATGAAATGTCCTTGGTATGAAGCGTCTTGGGATGACACAGCTCGGGATAGAACGTTCTGGGATAAAGTGTCGGGGATGAACAGCCCTGGGATGAAATGACCTGGAATGAAGTGAGTGGCCCATGAATCGCAAAACCGTATCGAATTTTTGGCATCAAATGTCGTAGTATGCATTGTCCATGGAATAAACTGTCTTGGTGTGAAACATATTGGGATGAAAATGACTTTGGTATGATGTGTCTGGGAGGAACTGTCCTGGGATGAAGTGACTTGGATGAAGTAGCGTCTTTGTTAATACACATATCTAAACAAATTAGATTCAATGGTTCTTATACAAATGAATAACATTTGGATTAAATTGGTGATAACTTGGATTACATTATTAGAGCTTCAGATTCTATTGATGGCCACTTGAATGAAAATGAATGTAGAGATGAATTAAATTCAGGACGCTCGGATTTTTTTAAAGAAGATGGCACTTGGATTAATGTGAGCAGGAAAACATAGAAATAAAATGCCGTATCACTGTCATTACCAAGGGCTCGTGCCTGGGAACGCTCTTTCACGTCCGCTCTCGGAGAAAAACAAAAGAAAATGGTGATTGTCCACAACATTTTTTTCTTTTGCTGTTTCTGTAGTGCTTTGAAACATGACCAAAGGGCTAGTTGACAGTTTGGGTCAGTTAAACTCTCTGCTATGCAATGAAAGCTAAGGAGTGGTTTCAGGAGTAGTGAAAAAGTGGAAAGGCATTATCTCTTAATTCAATAGGTCAAGAGTTAATCTCATACTAATATAATGCAGCGCAACGAATTAAAATGGAATATAAGGTTGCTGCTACGAATGTGCCTTTTACTGTTCCAGAAGGAACTTTCGGTTTCTATAGAGGGTGCTTCAATACGATTCAATTCAATCACATCACTGAAAACTTCACCATAAAATATTGATTAAATCAACCAGAAGCCGATGATTTCATGCCAGAAAATATATATCTAAAACAAGATGACGGTGATTTCTGCGCTTTATTCCAGCTTCCACCAAAAACGTAACTGTAGTAAAAGCTCGAACAAGTGCCACTTATGGTATGCACTCAAACTGTCTAGCTTAGGCGGTATTTGAGTTCTGGGGTATGTTGTTCAAAGGGCATGTGTGCTATGTCGCTACTCACTGAGCCTGACCTACCTCCGGAGATATTCGACTTAGCGTGGTTTTCAACATCGGGGGATTCATTGTAGCTAGATTGGCAGAGGATGTAACAGACGAATCGAGAGATTATATTTGCAACACTTGATGATGTACTGAATAAATAAACAAGTAAATGAATGACTAAAAAGCTCATAAGTTTGTCCAGGTAGGAGTAATAACAAAAGAAGCATAATTTAAAAAAAATATAAGATTATACGTTCTTTTTTTGTGACTAAGCCCATATCTCAACGTTTTTTGCAGACGACTCGTTGGCATAATCCCGGAGGAGGGGTCCTGTGGCGGTCTTCACGAAAGGTGATTCTCAAGCACTCGAACGAACCAAGGAGGCCTTTAAAGGGGCACTGACACCTCAAAATCATATTTTTTTATTATCCGAAACGATTGAAAACGATGCCGGGACATTACCCTCAAAATTCGGGAAACTTGGGAATCTAGGCACTTGTGAATTAAAAAAAAACAATTTCCAAATGCCGAATTTGAAGTTCCCGCACGATCCCCGCCAGCACAGTCAGTCAAATTTTGCGGTCTCATCCGACTCGACATTCTCTCGGACCTCCGCTGAACCCGATGCGAGGAGGAGGCGAGCTGGCGGGATAGAAGGGAGCCGGCGCGGGGAAAAAAACCGGTTTCTTCGCCGACTTGCCGCTCTGCTCGAGCGCCGCCGAGTTTTCTTGAGGGAGGACACAAAACTTTGGAAGGGACATCTCACCGAACTCTGATTTTTGGTATTTCAAAAAGAGGGGCCGTAGTGCGTTCGCCATTGCGTTAAAAAACATGTTTTACGATTGCCGTTATTAAACATTATAGAAATGTCGCCTACAAAGCTTCTAAATTTTCTGATTTTTGACGTCATCGATCAAAAGAAGCAAGGAGGTAGCGGCGGGAGATTTTAAACGCCAAAAATAAAGAAGCGCGCGCGCGCGAAAATTTTTTTTTTTCGCGATGCGCTTTTTTTTTTTTTTTTCGTGTTTATGACTACAATTTGCGAAGAAAAATACGACCTTTGGGGTGTCAGTGCCCCCTTAAGAACTTTCCAGGTTCAAGAAGTGGCAGGAGAGTTTAGCACTATAGTTTGTTGCAACATAAGAAACGCAGGATAGGCTCATCCCACAAAGCTCTTCCACTCTTTTCACTTGAGCAGAGGGAACGCTGGAGAGCAGGCCGGTGCAAAGGAGGATACTGTTGTTTGCTGCTAATGCAGCTGAAGTCGTCCGCCCTGCTCCAGTACCGGTGAAGAACAACCTTTATTCCACCCTCCTTTTTCAGTCTAAAGATGCGACTGTAGCGCCGTTACAACAGTTCCTTCCTTCAAGAATAAAAAGGAAATGATATGTACAACATTAGAGACAAGCACACTATTATAAAACAAAATCCTGCAGTCTTTGTTCTCTGGAAGCCTTGTCTGGCAGACCATCTCGGTTCCATGGCCCCTGAACTGGGCGAACTGATGAGGGGACATCTAGAGCCTCTAAATTAGAGCACCGGCACTCCGTTCCCCCGACATTTTTGTGGGCGCCGCCATTTTGGTGCTTGTGCAGAGCAGACGCAACCGCCGATCGTCATGATTCAAAAGTACGACTTCCGCTAGCATTAGATTCGGGCGTTAGGAAGGTCATGTAATATTGCTTTGCTCTGTTGCGAACTCTTTAAACATTTGTGGAGGGCGGAAAAGCGTTTCCTGTGATTTCAGATAAAGCTTCACACAACTTGAGCATCCTGGGCGTTTTCAGATAAGATCGAACAACCATGTCCGGTGACCATTTTTAATTTTGATGAAAAAAATATATTTTGCTGGCTTTATGCCCAGAAGTATAAAACCAATCCTTGTTTTCGGAAAAAAAATTTTGTCTTTGCGAAAAAAATTTGTAAGCACCCTCTCAGTCTCGTGCGCGTTTTGCGTATCGCGCGATGTTGACATTTCGGGCGGCTTCCCCAAAAAACTGTTCTGGCTACGGGTCTTGAAATATTCACTGACAAATTAGGCATAGGAAGGATTGACAAAAAGTATTAATCACCGAGTATTAGGGTAGTTATTTTGAGAAAAAAAAATCGCAAACACGGCACATTGCGCAATAACGCTCTGGATTAAAGAATATTTTTCTCCGTATCTATAAAAGCTAAGGTCTTCAAACTTTGCCAGTGTGTTGCCCTGTATATAGTTCATCTTTGCGTAAAATATTGTTGTCCTGGTTAGCGGGAGAAATTTACAAGAATTGCTCACACAGGGGCATTTAACTAAAAATGCATTATTTTGAAAATCATTTAAAAAAAAGGCCATCTTTAATTTTCTTTAAACTCTCTGAAATTAACGTTTATAATATGTACTAACAGAGTCTGCAAAAACATGATGCAATATTTGTGTGGCTTTTAAGTTATAAAGCGAGAAACATGGCCAAATTGACGCTAACGCGGTTGCCATAAATGGGGCGTGCACATACCCGTTCTTCACAATTTCATTATTATTAAAACGTGTAAAAATGCTACAGGGTGGTCAGGAAAAGACAAATTGACAGCACAGAGGTGGACGGTAGTTTTGAAGGGAAAATTCCTAATACATTTTCGTACAACCGACCCAAAAATGCCCATGGGCCGGAGCGATCGAGGTGCGCCACCCTGTAACATGCTTCGCGGTGCCTGTTTCAACAGCCGGCGTATAGCGTCTCCGTCTACGCGACGTAAAGGAAGCAACCGGAGCGACTTTGCAAACAGATCAGCCTACAACCTTGGCGGTAACATGATATAGGAGGTAGGGCGCGGCAGAACCTGAACCTGCGCCGCCTGTGAGCGCCAATAGATCCGCCGCAGTGGAGGGCCGCACAACGCGTAGAAAATAAAAGATACTTAAAAGCAAAAAAAAATCCGACTTGCCTGAGATTGTTTTTATTTGGCGTTAATTCGAATAGCATCAAACGGCCATGTCCGGTCGACGTTTTTCTGTTATCTTCTAGCAATCAGATATGCATGTCCTATTCGTGCAGGCGACACTAAACATAGTCAAACTATTCACAGCGTGACACGATCTCGCAGTCAGACGTGCGTCTATACGTCACATGTCAGCGACTGTCGAAAGTACGCGGTCGCATTTACGCTCAAGAAGTACCGACGCTGACTGTCTGGTGTTTCTGCTGAGATCTCGATCACACGTGCTTTGCAACGTTGTTTATGATGCTGTGACAGCAGATGCTGCTCTCATAGCAGCTAGCATAGACTGTCGAAGCTAGCACGTTCAGTTGCCACATGCATCAGAGAGAAAGTATCAGTTCCAGTGACGCTGAAGCATTGCTGCTCATCACCATGACATCGCTCGAGCGACCGGCAGTGTGTGCTCAGCAAGGCCTGGCGAACTTCAGAACGCAGCTTCATCGAGGTCAGCTGGCAATGAGTCCTCGTGCATTCCGTGCGTGCAACCGGCCGCGGTCGACATCGCTCCATGCATCCGTTCTATGATGAGCACAGATCCTGAACAAGCCATGCATTAGATGTCGCATGTGACGATGGACATTCGCCTGACTCGTAGCTCAGTACAGCAATCGTGTCATCGCTGACCGTCAGCTGAGCAAATGGGCTGACGTGTTACAGTCGATACATGTTCGCTGTACTGCATACTGTGTTATTTGTATTTCGAGTTTATCGCACCCGCCTGTGTCGCAATAGATCAGCATACTCGGCTAGAATACAACGAGGCCGTCAGCAGCGGTGTTGTACACGTTATCCTCAAAATAACGAGATATCCGTTACTCGTCACTTGGCACTTAAACAGTAACTGAATATCCGCTTAACTCGATTCCTTGTTTAAAAGTATCTGAATGGACGTTATTCAGATAGATCGAAAACGTACCATGTCCGAGTCGACATTTTATTTGTAATTTTAGCAAAGGATATATGTTTTACTTGTTGTGCAAGCGCAAAAACATATTCAAACTTTTTTTGCGGAAAATAAAATTTCTCTTGAGGAAACAAAATCACAAAGTCGCTGTCGGTATACGCTCTCGTTTTTGCGACTTTCGTGAAACCGTCCTTTTGGATATTTATTAAAGAAAAACTGTTGTCGTCTTAGGTTTAATATTTTTTGTGCAGAGACTCTACATAAAATAAAAGGAGGTAAACATGTATTATCGATTACGAAGCAATTTAGAGCTTTATGGATCCGGATCTTAAAAGACTGGAAATTCAAATTTTTTAAATGATTTGAACGCGTCTGTTCTATATTTGCATAAATTGTCATTGAAATTGAAAACGATAACCTTTCTAAAATAAATACACTGAAATTTAGACAGGTTACCGATTTTGCAATAATTGGAAAATCAGTTTAAAATGAAGGCCATCGCAATTTTTCTTCTACTTTTCACAGATCAAGGCTCATAATCTGTCCCATCAGGCCCTTCAAAAATGCTTTGCAATATTTTTTTTTTTTATTTCACAGGGTTTTAAATATACAGAATTGACGTAACGGGAGTGGAGAAAGATAGGACGTTGCCAATTTCAAACAAGGGCAAGCAAGGGGTCGAAAAATGTAGGAAGTCTGTGAAGAGAAAGCACTGTGACAGGAATTCGTGAAAAATTAGAATTCATACAAAAGATTACAGGTGAGTTTGAAGCACAAGTCAACAATTTAAATACAGATTTCTCGGATCAGTGAATTTCGGAGCCTACCCTTCGTGGGGAGGCTGGGCTGCTGACGTTTAAATAGTGATAAGAAAGAACACATGTTTAAAGTGGTACAATTGAAACTAGTTTAATTAATCAAGATCCTGTGCGCACATTCGGAGCTTGTCGCGTGAATTCTTTCTGCCGGACGCTGACCTGAGTCGGTCACGGCGCTCTCCTGGCACTCCGAAAAGGAACATTTTTTCCCGGTTTGCCTGCAGCGATCACTGTTCGTTTCTTCTCAGTGGCACCGCAAGCTCGCGACCTCGATCTGCTTTTCGCAGCCATAGGAGACTTTACTTTTAAAGATATATCTTTTCTGCGGCTACTGTTCTTGCTAAAACAGCTGTGGTTGCGAAGTGTCGGACCGCGTACACTACCACAAGTGACAGGACTGAATTCCACGCACAACGGAAACAGAGTCCCAGTCCTTTGCTTTCATGTCCCTGAACGCTTTGACGTCAGCTTTCGGGAGGTGGATTAGTTTCACGTTCGGCAGTTTAGTGTTCAGTGGGGCAACCATCTCTGACGCCGACTTGATCACCGACTTGGTGGGCCGTCGGAGGCTGTACAACGTTGTCTGGTGCTTGACACGACCCCCGATTCAATCACAGGCACTCTTGCCATGTCAAGCTGCGGAAAAAATACACCTCGCTGACGTGTATTTGTGGCTCTGCAGCTCGTGTAGTTGGTACTTGTTCTTAAAGTGGCTTGTTGCACCATCACTTACGTAGGTCACATGGGCATACCCAAATTGGATTTCACGATTCTCCAAACCGTTGTCTTATAAATTAAGTTACAGACAATCTCATTCAATCGCAATTATTTTTCCTTTTTTATGTATCTTTATTTTCTACGCGTTGTGCGGCCCTCCACGGCGGCGGATCTATTGGCGCTCACAGGCGGCGCAGGTTCAGGTTCTGCCGCGCCCTACTTCCTATATCATGTTACCGCCAAGGTTGTAGGCTGATCTGTTTGCAAAGTCGTTCCGGTTGCTTCCTTTACGTCGCGTAGACGGAGACGCTATACGCCGGCTGTTGAAACAGGCACCGCGAAGCATGTTACAGGGTGGCGCACCTCGATCGCTCCGGCCCATGGGCATTTTTGGGTCGGTTGTACGAAAATGTATTAGGAATTTTCCCTTCAAAACTACCGTCCACCTCTGTGCTGTCAATTTGTCTTTTCCTGACCACCCTGTAGCATTTTTACACGTTTTAATAATAATGAAATTGTGAAGAACGGGTATGTGCACGCCCCATTTATGGCAACCGCGTTAGCGTCAATTTGGCCATGTTTCTCGCTTTATAACTTAAAAGCCACACAAATATTGCATCATGTTTTTGCAGACTCTGTTAGTACATATTATTCAATACTATTCAATTCAATTCAATTCATATTCAATGTTTATCTTCGCGTGCTTACCAACAGCTCAAAGGCCTTTGCGGTAAAGCATGAAGCATAAAATACATAATCATCACAAATATACATGCTTCAAATTATACACATAAAAAGTACCCCCTATAAACTATTTACACATTGTCGCTGTAAAATGCTGGTGGCCACCGTCGAAACATAGCCGGATAGCTTTCTTTGCCTCACCTTACCATAGGCAAAGCGTAAGGGCTGCGACTGTGACCCGATAACTTTAAAAATTGTCACCCACCACGAGTGCTTGTGCACAGCCGAACCGGCGTCAAACGCGAAGAGTCCGCGCTTGTAGCCGTTATGGTAAGTCTATGCTTAGGTGAAACGAGGTAAACCTGTTTTCTGCTTTCCACCGGCGACGCCAGCCGGTATCCGAATAATATGAGAAGGCGCGATTCCAAACGTGCTTCGTACAACACAAAAATATTGTGTATAGATACCTCTATCGTCCAGGACAGGGTCCCACTTGTCCTCTGTTGGCGAGAACAAATGTAACTAGTTAGGAACTCTTTCAGCATTTGACTATAATCCGTTATTAGCCAGTAAGCTACATAATTACCCAGTCGGTCATGCTGAAGAGGACTGTGCCCGTAGTAACGGCACCAACCAAGTTGGCTCAGTAGTGGTGGTCGTGCTGGTCGTGCCGCCAGATCAGTGGGCCGTGTGAACCCATCGCGCTCACATGTTTCCTCGTGGTTACACCGCCCGCGTCGAATTCCTTTGGTATCCTTCGACGTGAGCCTCCTGAAGAACTAACTCACTGTCCCGCGGCTTAGGCGCATTCTCTAACATAGGCTTACATCACCATGATAAGAAAACAAATGTCACCCGCAGATGCTTCCTAATTAGATTCGTACTTCGTACGTTCGAAATTCATCGTCCGAAATGATCAGCGTATGCGTGCCCGCCGGCTTGCGCCCGCGGGGAACGCTGGGCGGCCTCAACTGCCGCCATCTAGCGGAGAGCAAAGAGTTTTATTTCCGCTATTTTGCGCATAGCCGGCCTGTTTTTGCCGGCCCTGCACAAACGGGCCGCCAAAAATTACAGGGCCGCCTACGGAGCCACCTATATAGCCATTCGCACCATCAAAGAGGGGAAGGGCCAACCATAGCCGTGACGTTGTACACGACTATTTTGACGGGGCCGTATCAGTTCGTGGCTAACTCCTGAAAACGTTAAACGTCACGGCTATGGCCGTGACGTTTGGCGGCCCCAGATTAAGAGTGTAGCCTTTCCGGCTAAACATCGTCCGTAAAAACGAGATGATCTTTCTGGAGGTCACTAGTGCCGTCAAACCCACTTCGGGCCACTTTCTGAAATAATCAATTAGTGGTACAGCGTACCGGCAGTCGCCTGGAGCATAGGAAAATGGACCAAAAATGTCTCTTCCCACTTTTTCTCGGGAGCAGACCCCTCCCCGAAATAAAATCCTGGCTACGCCACTGTGAAGCTGTATGCGAGCAAACGAGCATACCATCTTGATCCTGAATGGCCGTCGACCAGTCCCCTGCGAGCCCAACAGTGTCAACAGTGACTGGTGTTCGGTATGCAGCGTAAAATGCCGAACCCACAAGAAAACGCGCCAGTGCTTGCACGGCCACATACAGGCCAACGCCTCACGCTTTCCAGCAGAGTATACTTCCGGTCCTGTGGCGTTGCGAACGAGCTGGTGGTAGTTGAACATAGTTAAAACACCCCGAGACTGGGAAAACAAGACAAATAAACGCCAGTTCTCAATTTTTAGACCTGTGTTCGTCCCTCCTTTCTTTTTCCAGTCTCGGGGTGCTTTACTACGTTCATGTTGGACAGTCGTTCCGCTGGCGCACACGACATAAGTGTTAAAAATTATGAGTAGCTCCTTCTTTAGATGTGACTCAAAGACAGTCGACTCACCGGTTTCACGGTTCATTCAAAGGTGAAGGTCCTTTCTAAAATAGGTGATATGTTTCCATCTTCCTGATTTAGAAGAAGTTATAGTCCGTGCCAGTTTGTTAAGTCGGGCCATGGCAGCTTGTTCTTACAAGGAGTCGTCACGTGAAACGTTTCCCTTCCGCCTCGGGCGCAATCTAATCCTATTCTCCCAATAGCACTATTGACATATTCCCGGTCATTCCTCCCAAGAAGCGTCGTTCCCAAACACCCAGAAAGCCCAAGTTTTTGGGCATTGTCACACAAAGGAGCTGAATAATTGCTAAGCAGAAGCGTCACCAGTTCAGTAAAGGAGTGGCGCGAGCTTCCTAAATTGTGTTCTTTCCCAACAAACGGGTAAGCGATATCTGCTCGTAGGCTTATTCCCGAATACACTTCCCACGGGAAGGCAGCGGGGCATACCTCGCGCGGTATTGGCTTTTCTCGAGGACGCACAAAACGTTCTGGGGCCTTGACAAGGCATTTGGAATAAACTATTTATTCCACTGGTCTGTTGTTTACAATGGTCGAAACTTCCGATTCCAGCTTGCTTGACAAAAGAACAAGAAAGCTGGGGATCTGTTTGTCTTGTCCTCTCAGGTTTTAAAAAGTGTTGATCTCACTGGTGATGTGCCCTTCGCCTCGTGGCCTATAGGTCGTTCATCCTCAAGCTGAGAGTGCGGTGGAAGCTACGTGCTCGTTGGAACAGTCGCACGTCTAGCTCTCGCCACGGAACCAAGCTCTCGTTCATACACACGCACCATACTTGGGTAGTAATTCAATTACAGTAATTGAATTACTGTAATTTAATTACTTTTCTTGGTAATTTGTAATTGTAATTAATTACTTTTGGCTAAAAGGAATTGTAATTGTAATTTAATTACTTTCTAGCGTCAGTAATTGCAAAATTTCAGGCACAATTACAATTACTTTTGCAAAACTTTGCGGCGCCGACGGAACCTCTCTGAAAGCCTCAGCGCTCGCACAAGCGGCCTAGCTCTCGGTGAAACACTCGCACACAGACACGCACTCACACACACGCACAACATAAATAGCGTCGCATTGTTTGTTGTTTTGTTGCTTACACTGCGGGCTGAGAGACAATCCTCTTTGGAGCCTACCTCAACGGCGCCGTGTAGCGCCGTCTGCGGTGCGAGCAGAAAACAATAGCGTAAACATGCCAAAATATTGAAAGAAAAAAAATTGAGCTTCAGCTTTCAGCCGAGGTTGGGAATTTTAATTGTTTATGAAGTTATTTTTCTTCTTTTTTGCCAGTTTTTTACGTCCCTCTTCCAGTACTGTCGCATATTTGTATCTTTGTATTATTTTCAAGTTTATTTCCTGTTGGTTTTACTTCGGATATTATTTGCATAAGCATTTTGGAGACTGACCTCGCACCTGTGAATATTGTCACCAATGATTCGGGAGCCCTGATTCGGTTCTTATATATTTCTGAGCCATTATAATTTCAACTCAATGTAAATAATTTACAATACCATGATGTTTGTATGTGAATGTGGTCGTATTAGCGCGTGTGGATTTTAGTTTTATATTAACACTTGTAAAATATTCATATATGACTAATTGTCGCATTTTTATTTGCCTGGCTAACAAAACTCTGTCAACCCAATTTTTTCTTTAGCGATCTGGCGTCTTTCAGCATATGAACTAATTTATTATTATTTATTAAAAATATAAGAACGTAGTACTTCATTGCCCCATACTGTCAAGTTCTATCATGAATTTAACAAAATTCATAAAAGGAAAGTACAATACGTGGCATTTATGCAGCGATGCTTAACTCCTCAAACATTGGGGCAAGGAATGAACAAATACGTTGCATTCTATACAACTCGTTTAAAGTTATATGGCCCAAGTCGGGTCGCTCTCAGAAATAAGTAATTGTAAAGTAATTGCATTACTTTTTAAAAGTAATTTGTAATTGTAATTAATTACTTTTCACGTAGTGGTAATTGTAATTGTAGTTAAACTACTTTTGAAGCAAAGTAATTGTAATTGTAATTAAATTACATTTTGGAAGTAATTTACCCATGTATGCCGCGCACAGAGGAAGGGACGGGTCAGGTGGTTAAAAGTGAGCGTTTGATTTGTTCTGTTTAGCTCGCAGCTCCCACCGCACTGTCAGCTTAGGGGTGAACGAAGTATAGTATTGTCGTGATGGCGTGACGCCATGAATCCGTCTTCCCTAGAGTTAGTAAGCCGTGGCCTTTCAGCGATGTCTTCACGTAAGAATTTCTCTTTCATTTTTCCAACCCGCATTTGCGCGTCTGTCCAGTTCTTTGTACGAGGCTTTGCACTCATGTGGTCGTCGTTTATTTGCGTTGGTATCTCTTTCCCAATGTTTCACCATGCGAAATAATTTTTCTCTTCATTTCCTAAAGCTTGCAAATGAACTTCCTGATTTTAGACCAAAGTGTTTTGAAAAGTAATGAGTAATATTCTCGAAATTACTGCCTGAAAGCCATTCATTACATCATTAAATGACCAGCCTAGAGTAGTAATGAATTACATTATTCATTACCACATAAAGTAATTTATTTACTGTAATATCATTACAGTAATGTCATTACTGCCACATCTAG
>JAZHYW010062375.1:0-18106 GCA_037355805.1 Ixodes ricinus | reverse complement strand
AAGGCAACGTTACTAGAACTCTCAGTTGGGAAACTCACCGTTGAAACCTGGGCCGCTGGCGTCCACCGAGACCGAGCTAAATGCAACAACAGCGCCACTCTGTATCATTTGTGTTAACTGTAGTCGCCTTGAGCTTTTAGAAAGCATGTTTTTGCGTAAAAACCAACGAAAAAAACTCTTTTTGTAGTAACGTTTATTGGAGATTAGTACAAAACGGGGGGCGCGTGTTGTTTTCTAAAATCTTGAGTTCGCAAGGTTTTGCAGTATACTTAATATTGTTTTTATACAACCGTGCCTCAGCGGGGATTTCAGGTAGCGCGTCCCGAGCTAGGGGCATATTAACCTAGTAGTACTCCGCGGCGTGTCCGCTTAGGAGACGGGGGCGGTACCTCGAAGCCCTTTCCACAGTATCTGTTCTGGCCCCAAAATGGCCGATTACGATGAAAATGGAAGTCACGTGCAGTTCCTCGACTGGCCGCTGCGGGAGAAATGGCGGCATTGTGGTCACCATTAGCTCGGTTCTCGTGGACGGATCGGTGCCCACTTTTTCAAAGCAGTTTCTATGGCAGTTTCCCAACTGAGAGTTCTAGTAACGTTGGTGTTAGGCAAAGGGCACGACGCTAATGATGATGATGTCCACGTAGCGTCGCACACGCGTTCCCTCTCCAAACATATCTTCGTGTGAAGCGAACTTTATCGCTTTCGCAATTTTAAAACGAATACATGAGTGACTAAACATTGTGAAATTCATTTTTTTATAAAGAATGCACCTGTCATATGATCTGCAAAATATTGTTTTATGATACTTCTTCCAAAATATCAGTCCTGACAGTCTTTATTTGGAACAAACTGAGGGCAAGCTCAATGTTTGAGTGACCCTTTGGCCTAGCAGGGGATGATTTGTGGCTGGGTGTGTTTAGAACTGTTTTCCACAACACAGCTTGCAGCTCGTGAAGTGAAAAGGTCCCGTTGCAAGTGAACTCTCTGCCTGTCTTGCTATAAACGGGCAATGACCTGCATACTGTACGTCGTGTAATCAGTTACTACTGAGGCTCGTTAAAGACCCCAGGTTAACGCTGCAACGGAGACGCCGGACGCCCCTCATAATACAGTTTAATACTTCCATGTTAGATGGAACGCAAGGACATTCATAAGTTACTCAGAGATTCGGCGAATTGGCTCGCGATGTCGACTTTGTGCTTCCTTCTCGGCGTGTGCTGGCTCACTGATTTCTTAAAGGAGTTCGTTGTGAAGGCCTCTGAATAGCCCGTGGCGCAGGGTTATTAACTTCCATTCAACAGATCTTGAACGCAGGAGATACCGATCACTATCAGCGGCTTAAAATGCTTTAAACGGATGCTGAACCAAACATTTCAGTGTCTATAATAAGTGGCGCATTATCTTTTCGCGAGTCAGCAGCCGCCGGTGTGCGCGCACACGCAACAAAACTGACGTAATCATATCCCCCAATCAAGCTTATTAAGCGTGAATGGAGAGTTATGATGACGTCAATTTCGTTGCGTGTGCACACCCGCGGCTGCTGACTCATGGAAAGATAGTGCGCCACTTATTATAGACACTGAAATGTTTGGTTCGGCATCCCTTAAAGCGGCCGTGCGGCGATATTGGGTTCGAATGTTTTTCACCTTCCACTACCTGACAGGCACCAGTGGGACCCAGGTATGCTCGTACGCGACGCCACTACGCAAGAACCTTCTTGTTCGCGGTGTAATTTCAAAGATTAAAGCGAATTTCTTTTTTCTTATTCGCAAAATTTTGTAACTTGAATTGTATTGTTGACGTGCGCTAACCACGGTGACGACATTCAAGTGCTGCTCACAGATCAGACACGAACACTGCACGAACACCAGGATCGGGCTTGTGACATCAACGCCTTGACAAGCATTCAGATAGTGGCTCGAGTTCAGTGGCTGCAATGACGGTTATGGTGGAGCTCTATGTCTGATAATTAGCGCGTGCCGTGTGCTTTGCCATCCCCCTCACATGAAATGGATGAACACTGGCGGAATATAATAGACCTTTCCGGAACATCCTAGGAGTCCTCGAACTGTGTGGAGTTGTTCAGATGTACGCTCGTGCCGACCCGAAAACTTCGTATATCTTTGAAGTGGCACGATTAATTTTATTTGCCCATTAGAACCTTATAGAGCACGAAAATAAAGCCATTTCGAGGATAATCTCACGTGCCGTACAGCAGAACGTCACTATGCTTCAGGCACACGGTAGGGGTCCCACATATTTCTGCAAAGGGATATTGGCTGCGAGTTGAGGAGGTGAACGTTTCTAATTATTCTAAATCTTTTTCCTAAGCGGTATTTATTGAAAATACAAAAATGCTTGCACCGCCCCATAACCTTTCGCTTGAGGCCCAGCTATTCGCAACTTTCACGACCTATAGGGGGCGCACTGGTGCCTATCAAAATGGCTGTCATCTGGATGATCGTCGTAGAACAGCGGTACGAGGCTGGGTCTGCGACGCGTCAGTAATTCTAGTTTTTTATATATATACGAGCAGTATTAGAGCCCTACTGTTATTTTTTCAGGCCACGAAGGTGTAGGCAAGCCCATTTAGTATGAGGCCAATCATCCAGGAGCTGGAGCGCGATTCTCTCTTCGCGGTACCACCATCGCTGAAAGTGGCGAATAGCAAAACGGGGCTTATCGTTCGTCTTGCTTATAACGCACAGTGAAACAGCGATTTTGAAACTGCGAGCTTGTGGTTTGATAGAGTCCCTGATCGGCGAAGAGAGCACTTGACCACGACATTTTCATATCGGGACACGCTTTTCTTCCAGCCGCTTTGACAACGCTGCACGCCATGAGTGAAGAGATCGAACTGCAGTACGCGCTTTCTCTAGCTTTTTTTTATTTTTCTCACAAAACTCGGTGTTAACCCAACAAAAGTCCTCCGGACAGGATCCTTTACGTCATCTTCCTCGATCGAGCACGTCAAAAAAAAAAAAATTGGAGCACGAGTGCTGGGTCAGCGTTCAGCAGAAACTCGTGTTGAACCGCGAGCGCCGAGACGCGCGCTCGCTCGCGCTTTTCGCCGCTACTTCTAGCGCCAGCCGCCAGGATAGATATCGATATCGGACGGCGTAACGCTCAGGCTTTTCTGTGACGTCATTTGTTGCATCTTCGGGACCGCTTTTGACGTATGGGCAGGATAGGACGCTAAACACGCCAGTCGCAGACGCATTGCAGAGCGCCGTGGTAAAACGTATAGCGTAATCTGGGCCTTATACAGCACACAGCAGCCTCGGCCGAATCTCGCGGCAAGCACCGACCATAGCTGCAGCGCTGGCATCCAGGAGCGAAGGACGGAGGAGCTGTTGCGTATAGCATTTCCGACGTGTCCCGCGGCCGCTTTATGACGGCCGTCCCGTCGTGTCGTGCCCGTCTCGAAGTGATTTACGGCCACTCGGGGGAGCGGGCGGCATCTTCCCATTTGGGCCGCGTCCCGACGACCCGGAGCGGCGGAACGTCGCTCTCGTCTCATGTCCCCTAAGAGTTAACTGTGGGATCTACGCTTGAAAGTAGCGGCACTTTAGCCACCTTGGTGCCTCGAATCGTTGCAGCCATTTTATCCGTAAGGTTTATCTGAAATCGCAGGAAACGCCTTTTCCGTTCTTCAGAAATGCCAGAGTAGTTCGCGACGGAGCAAAAAACGATTATCGCCGGAGCTTCCTGCGTACCTCGTATCTAAATCTCGTGAAGTCGCCTTTTTGAATCGGGATGATGGCCGGGCACTCTGCACTCAGTACCAAAATGGCGGCGTCCACATAGAAAACGAGGAGATCGAGTGCTGATGCTCTAGGCGTGGCTTCTTTGGGGGCCGTGTTGTGCCCGCCGAGGGAGTAAAAGCTACACCAAAGCTCTGACGTGCAGCGTCTTCTCTGCCTCCCTGCACTTAAGCACGATTTTTTTATATATATCTTCGGCTATTTTTATTTATTTTTATTTTCTTTGTTTTTCGCTCTTTTTTTTCTTCGTAATATCGTTTAGAGTTTTGTTTTTGTTTTTAACAGCGTCGTTTAATTTTTTTTCCTGTTTCTTATTGCGTTTTATTTTATTTTATTTTCACCGTTAAGGTAGTTTTGGGCAATACGTTCTCACCTGCACTCCTGCGTTTGCGTATAAAAATATATTTTAAACGTTCGCGTGCGTTGCAACAAACGCGCTGCCGTTTCTCTTTTTTTATGATATGTAACTTTACGTTTTTTTATTGCCGTCTTTTTTCTAGGGCACATTCCGGCTTGTGCTGTTGCGTTGCACTTAACGAAAGCAGGAATATTAAATGTTCATGCGATCCTGAGAGAGCTCCAGCGCGGACCGCGTTTAAAACTCGCCTTAAATGGCAGCTGTCACTCTTCATTTCTCTTCATTCCTGCACACGGGCTTCGTTTTTTCAAAGAACCGTAAAGTCTACGTTTCTAGCTTGCGCTAAATACGGTGTAGAATAAGTAACCGCACTTTATTTACTAAAATATCTATACTTCGTTTACTGCCATTGGCTGGGAATTTTATATTTACTTTTTGGTGTAAGTATATAACTAACCGCCACCGAAAATTATTTAAGTATGAATATTTCGGTAAATAATGTACGGTTATGTTAAAATTATGCTAAAATATGTTTATTACAAAAAAACACGATGATGACTCGTTTAAAAACATCAACACCAAAGGGATAGGTCCTGGGATAAAAGAAACAAATAAAGCGAAACGTAAGGTATGATGACTATCGTGTGTTGTATAGCAAGCTCGGTGCAGTTTAAGATAGATTGAAGCTTGACTACGCAGTTTTCGTCTGGGACCCATTCATGGAATACCTCACTTCGTCCTTAGAATCAGTTCAAAACAAATCGACACGTTTTATACTTTTTAACTGCCATCGTACTGCTAGAGTAATCTCCATGAAACTTTCATTATTATTACCGAATCTTGCTTTGCTTGGGCTGTGTTCCCGTTTATCTTCATCTCACAAAGTCCATCATTTTTCTTCTTTGAGTCATCACCAACAAACACCCGAGCGCGTAATATACGTATATCCAGTCGTTTAGATCACCAAAGCGAAATTCGCGTTCTTCCATGTAACACAAATGCGATGTTTTTTTTTCATTATTTTATCTTTTACACTTTTTGTAGAATGGAACCGCCTTCCCCACCAAATTGCAGCTATTCATTACCAAGCTACTTTCAAAGAGGTTCTTTCTAACTTTTTTGTTTTGTTTTGAACCATAATTGTGTTCTGTATTATTGCCTTTATGTTCTTCGCGGTTTTCTTTTTACCACTCCCTCTACAATGTCTAATGACCTGTCAGAGTAAATGAATAAATAAATAAATATGCATGTAGTTGAAGAATTGTGGTTTTCAGTTTTGAATTTAAAGATTTCATTTGTATAGGTACACGTGTATACATTCTAAAACAAGACGCTGCTGACACGGAGCTTGGCGAAGATCGTGGGTCTTGTTACAAATTACGCTGCATTAGAAAAAAGTAAACGCACATTTTGTACATTTAAGAAGTTACACGTTTCAACAATGTATACAAAAACATACAAATACCTATTCCAATAGAAGATACTAAATAGTATATAAATATACATCAGTTCAAATGCATAACTATTATTGGGAAACTATGCACTATTACACGACCGAAATTAATCATTGCAAATGAAACATTCGACGCACGCGAAAACAATACATGATCCAAGATCTGCCTTCGAAATGATGAATGCACCGCTATCACCCTGGAGCAGTGTTGTGCGGAACGGCGTTCCAAGGAACGTCGTTTCTTGAACGCGTACCTTTTTAAGCGGAACAGGAGCACGCCGCCGTTCCATCGTGCAGCGGTAATAGTGGAACGAAAACTCGTTACGTTACCGAGGAACGTAACGAATTCATCGGTAAATGCACAGACGATGACAAATTCTTGGGTTTGTTAGGTAGCGTTAAAAAAATTGCCGAAGTGACGCTGACAACGCAGAATAGGGTTAAATCACACCAAACCAAATAGCAGGATACCCACACAAGAAACGTAGGATGCAAACGCGCAAAAACGACGAAGACACAACATGGAAGACAGACAAACGAGACGGACAATGGTCACTGATGTATGTTTGATGACGTGGTGATTTCACGGGTTTCAGTTTTGTCCGTAGCATACTAGACTACCCATATCTCGCGGAAAAAAAAAAAGAAGAAAAGTAGACGACGAATATATCGAAGCAGTAAGTCGTTTTGTTTGTCTGTTTTGTGAATCACCATACCGCGTCTGGAGCGTGTCTCAGTCCGGTGCGTTTACCGTTTTATTCCGCCCACGCAGTCGATGATGGTCCCGAAGAGGCAACAAATGACGCTGCAGAAAAAGGCCGGAGTGTCACGCTGTCGGATGTGGTAATCCTGGCATTCAACCGTAAACATTGGAAAAAAAAATCATGGTTTCCGAAAGTTATGCGGACTCTTCAAACTGGAGAGCGACCCGGCGCCTGCCGCATGCACCACCCCTGCTGTGTTTTTCCCCACCAGGATCGCGGCAGGCAACAACGTGACAATTCTATAACAGTCATCAAACAAAAATTAAAAAAAAACATTTTTTTTTTACGCGGTAAACACATTAGTTAGAGACGCGTCATAGGCGCAGTAGTGTGACCCCGTTTGTGTCCTCGTCTTTTTTTTACCCTTCTACTTGGCATTTCGTGAAGCTCAGATAAAGCGTGGCCGCGAGACTCGACACTTATTGGTTGATAGGTGGGAGAAGAGGAATGAGGTCCCTACACTGGAAGAAAAAAAAATGGCTGCGAGTTCACTTTTTCTCAAAACACACACGCTCAAAATACATTTAGACAAAAGAATAAAAGAAAAGAGTACGATATGAGCAGAGATAATAAGTATGACGTTTCCCTTGCTCGATGACTGTGTGAAACTAATGGATGATGTCAAATCAGTGAGTAATTGGTGTAGTCTCAACAGGCTGACACTTAATCCCACTAAGACTGTTATATAATTTGCAAAGAAGCTAAGTCTTTTTCATTTCGGTTGCCAATTAAGCAATGCCCCATTGCAAAGGGTGGATTGCATTCGTGATCTTGGAGTTTATATAGACTCTTCTCTGTCATTTAATACGCATTTCAATAACATTGCCAACGCCTCTTTCCGTACGTTAGGTTTCATATCCAGAATTACACGTGAGTTTTCCATGTCAGCCTGTATTATGCAGTTATACTTTTCATTAATTAGGTCTAAGCTAGAGTTTTCCTCAGTGGTATGGAACTCTATTGGGCGTATGCACCAAGAGTCGATTGAAAATGTCCAGAAACGTTTATTTTTTTATTTTTTATGACGTCTATGTTGGTCGCACTGTTTACTTTGAATAGAGAAGCCTTTTAGAACGATACAATCGTTCTACTTTGAGTGCCAGACGACGCGACAGAGATCTCATATTTTTGTTTAAATGCCTTCATGAAGTCATTGACTGCCCTGACCTAACTTCAGCGAGAAATATTCATGTTCCGAAAAGATTTTCGCGAATTTCTCTTCCATTTAATTTTAATCAATTCTTCCACACCTGCCCCATGACACGCATTAAGACCTTGTTTATTACTTTTGATCATTCCTGCACTGACGTTTTTAACCCATCTTTTGCAGCGTTCAAGTTTTCTCTTACCAATCTATAAATTTTAACCCATCTTTTGTAGCGTTCAGGTTGTCTCTTGTCAAGTTGTAGAATTATTCTTGCTTTTGCTCTAGTATCACAAACGCAAAAGCTGTTCATGAGCACAAAAAAAAAAATAAACGAATGAATGAATGAATGAATGAATGAATGAATGAATGAATGAATGTTCCCTACTCATATCTCATTTTCGGATCTAATCCTATTCTGAGCTTCGTCATTTGCTGGGAAGTAGACTGGTCACCGTAATTAACTGTCTATGTGCTCCGAAAAAAAAAAAGAAACTTGAAACTTTTTTAAAATTTTTTCTTGTGTGGAGTTATGCTAAACTAGACTAATCTAGGCCGCCGAACG
Organism: Ixodes ricinus; assembly: GCA_037355805.1. NCBI lineage: Eukaryota > Metazoa > Arthropoda > Arachnida > Ixodida > Ixodidae > Ixodes > Ixodes ricinus. The sequence goes on along the minus strand of JAZHYW010062375.1, from coordinate 10,058 downwards.
ACCTCATCTTCCTCCGTGGAACTGTCATCTCAATCGGACGGCGCTGCCTCGGCGATTGAAGCCGGGTCCCGATGTCGAGCGTCGTTCGTTTCGTTGATTGGACACGAGGCACGTCTGAACGCCGAAGCAGACCTCATGTGCAGTCTGCGCCTTGGTTCGATCTCGATGAGATGACGTCAGAATTGTAGTGCGCTGCAGCCTTTTGATTACTTTACGGGTTGTTTCCCAACGCTATTCGGGAGTAAAAAAAACTATGATTCATTCAAAGGAACGGAGTAGTGCAGTAAAACTTTTCGCAAAGATTTTTTTTAGGTGATGCATTTATCATATTTAAAATTTTAAAATTACATTCCAAAAAAATTACATAGTTTTTTATAAATTTATTCAAATGATCATGGAGGGAAATGGCAAAAACCGTCTGGTTAGTGCTGCTACACTCAGACGGCACCACACGCGCTAGGATCTGTTAGTTCTGCTCTCGGGTATTCATCTCAAAGAAAAGTTTCACCTTTTTGCTTTATGCTGCGCCATCTGTGACCAGTAGCGTGAACCAGAAGTTTTTTTGGCCTTTTTTTCTCCCCTGTGAATGGGGAAAAAAACCGGGATTATTTAAGCTTAACCTTAGTGTCTTTGTTTTTTTTTCTTGTGACGTATTGTCGTGAAATTCGAGTTTGATAAATGCACCATTTATTGACACCTTTGCAAAAAGTTTCAACGCGCACCGCCTATATATAATTTTTATATATATACGACGTTTTTTACGCCTGAATAGAGCATGACAACACGTTCTGCATAGGCAGTGTTGGCAGAACCCTCGCGTATCTATCTTTATTTTGCCTTGCGAGTGATTGCGGTGGTTAAGGGCAAGCCCGCCTAATGTTGACCGCCGCGCAGACGCACATCTCTCGACTTTGGTGGGACGTTCGATGGTCAAAAATAACGCGACGACGCAACGGATCTCGCTGCTTCGGGAGACAGTGTCGCGCGCTTCTTCGTCTTTTTCACAATAGCGACCAGACGCAACTCTAATAATAGAACTGCTCCGAATAACCAGGCTCTCCTCCGTTTTTCGGGATATATATATATGCGCGCGCTTACAACGAAAATATATTAAGATGAAAATTCAATAAAGAGTGGTACCCGGTTGTTCTGGTGACAAAATCACATTTGTGGTCGATAGCATACAATTGGACGGAGGCTATTTTAGGAGGGGGACCGCATAACGTAAAGGGAAATGTTTCTTAAGTTGTTTACACAGTACGCGTGTTTGTTGTTGTTGTTGTTGCTGGCTGTTATAGATGAGCATCGAAATTACTTACTTGTTTTTAACATAATGTGTACGGCAAAGACTCCGGAGCTAACGTCTTCGCCACACAGTATGGAATCTTTTTGAATAGAAGTATACGATATTGACTGAGATCTGGCTTTTATTTGGAACTCTCGATTTAATTTTCTACGTCTTTTGCATTGGTTCGTTTTTACATGCTAGCCAAAAGAACTAATAGTTTCTCCAAGAAAGATGTGGAAATACCCCTAATTCTTCGCTAACAAGATAAATTAATACTTTCTCGTTAATGTCGACAATTAGGTGCTTGACTCTCGTCACAGCTTGCGTTTGTGAAGCTGTCAGCAACTCTAGTAGGTATATTAATTGTGCGCTATTAGAGCTCGAATTAACAAAACTAAGCAAGGTATTGTTGCGCATTTAACCTGATTTCATCAAGCAAGTTTCCCCAGAAACAGGTCTGACAATAAGGAAACTAAGAAAACACCAAAACCAGTGGCGTTTTTTTCTTGTTTTTTTAGCTTTCTTCGGTGCTTTTTGTCTACCCAAGGAACACAATGCACCAGAATTAATCTTCTTTATCGTGCACGACCGCCAAGAATCAAATACATTGTCCTGCCGAACAATACGACTGCTTCCTCTTCCATCGCCCAATTCACCGTCTCATTATTATTGCCTTGCCCCCGAAGGGACGTTGTGATCTTCCGGGCTTGTTACCTTTTCGTCTTCCGACGATGATGGCGCTCTCGCTGCTTCCCCGAACAACCCCATCTCGTCTACGCAACGAATCAGACCCGATGACGCCGCACGAACTTTTCCCGAACTCAATTCGCGCCTCCCGTTCGCGAACGGTGCCATTTTGATTCGATGGTACTCTGAACAGGGGCGCTAACACAGAACGAGGTCCGGACAACAGTATATGGAACAACGGCGATAATGACGAATCTTCTCGTCTCTACTTTGTCTCGCCCTACGCGATGGACCGCTGTGGACGCTACGGAACCACCTCAGCCTATCAAGTGGCTTTTCAAAGTCACGTGACCTTCAGCACTCTGAAAGATCCAGCGCGCCTGCATGCCCGCAAAGCTCTCGGGAGAGCCGATCGCCGCAATCTACGGAAAAGGGACACGGCGAATGGCGAAGCCTAAAATATGTTTAGACACGAACAAAGTCTGGGCTGTGACGTACAGGCATGACGTTTAACATGCTTGCGTTATGATCAGTAAGTCACAACTCAGGCTGTGTATAGTCTCGAGTTCGCTGGCCTTGTTTCCGCATCGTCATCCGTAGAATGCAGTGCTTGGTTCTCCCAAAAACGCTTTAAAAGAACGAAGCAGACGAACTGAATTTTTCTGAGCCGCGTTCGCACTGCTGACGTACAGTACTTTGTACAAAGGACACGGATATTTCTTTGCAGACATTTATGACAAAATTATCTGCGCACACGCCTCGGGATTGTTTCGTACATATGCTTGCTTAAAACACATCTGCAAGAAGTTTTTTTTATTTTTTTTATGGCCAATGTGAGACGATTGTCACACAGGGAAGAAACACGCCTCAGTCGGTGCTTGCAGACTACGCTTTGTACAATGTATTAGCGGTGGGTCCCCGGATAACATGTGACCGCTGGATTGGCTGCGGATGGCTCGTAGCTTCCGCGGCGGTCCATGGTAAGGAGGTACGGAGTATAGATACGCGGTTGCGGGGTTTCTCCAACCCACTTCGCTCGCCACATCTGTTCTTGTATTGGGGGACAAGGGGCAGCGAAACCTTATTCCCGAGGTTCTTACTTCCACCGACATTGGTCGTTTGTACTCGGGAGTTGTGGCCGGAGTCCGGATACACAGTCAATATGGGGAGGGGGTTCCCTCTGCAAGATTCCACTTCCGTGGAATGAAGTAGTTCCCTCCAGCACTGTTTCGACGGGGACCTCCGCTAAGCCACTTACAGCGAAGGCACCTAACAAGATTGACCCGGCCGTCTCCTGCTTGCACTGTCCTAGTCTTCGGAACGAATACAGCCTCATTGCTTTTTTTGCTTTTTCCTTCTTTTTTCTTTTGCTTTTGTTTTTATTTTATTTTTATCAGGGAATACCGGCGTGTAGTTTTACTTTGTTCTCTATTGGCCTCACCTTTTGCTGCTTCTGAGCTTATTGGCTTAGATATTCCTCGCATCGGCTTGGCGTGTCTTGTCTCGACTTAAGGCTGCAGCTTGCCACCGACCTGTCTCGACCGGTTCTGCACTTCTTTTGGGGCCACCTTGATGTAGTTCGATGGCACATACTAAGTTGTCGTTATTTTGTGTCGTTGTTTCTTTGGGCGCGGGATTTCGGGGCTGCTTCGGAGAAAAGGTGCTCCCGTAACGGTCGGTACTTCGCGCATACAAGCACATCACTGCCGCTGTGATATGCGCTAAGGGGTTGCTTCGTATAATCACTCGGAGCTTGAAATGTTTCTCGCAAATTGCCCTGTAATTGTGTTGCTACGTGAAACGTTCTTGGCTTAGTGACGGTGACCTCGAGGCGTTTATTCTCGAGCTGTGAATCCAGGTCCCTTCACTCGTCTACACCCCATTGACTCATTACCTCATTGACCCATTGACTTTCCCCGTCAGGTGGGGCTTCTGTCCACAGAGCATGTGGAATGACGAACTACGGCCGGTCACGTGTCAAGTTTACCACTAAATCTAGTGGGGGAAACTGAATTTGTGTGTAGGTCACGCGACATGAAGTCATGTGACGCCATTCTTCTCGCTAACTTTAGCGGGGAAACTGAATTGGTGTTAAGGGACGTGACGTCAATTTTACTCCTAAATCTGGCGGGGAAACTCTATTAATATGAACGATTGACCTGTCTGTATCGTCCCTTATGTGTCTCCGCTTTCTAAATGTTTAAAAATCACCAACACGCTTAAATAGTACAAACAAAAATGAATTCAATGTTTATAATTTTCTAAAATGGGGAGGCTGGACAAAAGTTTCAACAGCAGAGGCAATGGGAGTACTCACAGAGGTTATACATAATATACATATTGGAGAAACAAAAATGAGAGTTAAACAATATTAGTTAATGAAGATAAGAGTGAATATGGAAAACAAAAACAAACAAAACTAAAAATACCATACAAGTGCAACCAGTGTAACTATTTTCCTCGGTAAAGAAAAAATAAGAGCGTAATTCTTTGAGTCAAAGAGTTTTTATATCGATGTGGTTTAAGGTTAAACTATTTAGTAACTTTGAGAGGATTTTGTTGGTTCTCTGAAGACCATAATTGGAGCGGGAGTTTTCAATGAACCAGGCCTCAGAATTACAAGTCGAATAGATTTAGCTCTTTTTTTGTCTGCAGTGACGCTAGATAGATTAAACAGTCTCTATTTCTTCTGCATTGAACTTTATATTTGATGCATAGAATGTGAAGATTTTCATGACATTGAGATTGCGAAAAAGAGTATCTGTGTGAAAGTCACAGCCGACATTGCAATTAGTTCTTGGAGCCTTTTATATTTTTGTGTGTGTGTGTGTGCAAGAAATGTATTTTTTGAAGGTTCGATTTTGTGGTTGTCCCCCAAATCAACTGACAATAGTTTCGATGAAAACAAAATACCGACTGGTACAGAAGTAGTTTAACATTGAACGGAAGAATGCAAGAATGGCTATAAATTAAACGTATCACGCGACTTAGCTTTGATGTGATGTAATCAACATGACTGCCCCGAGACATCTTTTCGGAAAAATACACTCCTAGCGTTTTAAAGGATCTATTCTATAACAACCTCAATTGGTAAAGAGTACATTATCATATCGGCCAGAATTTCAAGGAATTTGTTTCTAGGTCTAAAGCAAATAGCCTTTGTCTTCGTTGTGTTGATTTTTAACAAGTTTGCGTTTGCCCGTGATTCTAACTCTGCAAGTACGTTATTTGCAATAACGGCTATCTCATACCCAGTCTGGGCAGATACGAAGACACTGATGTCGTCAGCGTTGATACAACATTTTGCTGGCTTGTTCATATTTACTAAATCATTGTTTTATATATTAAACAGGAAAGTTCCTAAAATACTTCCTTGAGGCACCCCGAGGTAAGATCCTTTTCATGTCATAAATAACCGTTAAAGGCCGACGACCAGACTCGAGATTCTGCAGGGCAGAACATCCTCCTCACCATGGGGGAGGAGGAAACGGGCAACTGTGGACAAGGTAGAAGGAGGAAGAGGAGGAAGCGAGGGAAAAGTGGAAAGCGCGAACTGGTCGTCGGCCTTTAATGTGGACGTACTGCTTCCGGTGGCTAAAGTAGCACTTCAGTAGTGTTAAAGCCGGTCTTCTTATGCCATATGTCTAGAGTTTTTTGAAACAGTAGTTTATGGTTTATGTAATCAAATGCTTTTGTAAAATCTACATTAAGCACCAAGGACGATACTTTCGTTTTCACAGTTGCCCCGTAGAAACTCGTTTTGATCAAGTAAAGCTAATTCCGTAGAACAAATTTTCGAAACCCATATTGTGATGCAGGTAAAAAGGTTATATTTGTGTTTGGAAACTTTACGAGACGATTGTGCAAAATGCTTTCAAGGCCCTTTTGAAAACAGATAAAGGATAAAAATGGGCCTACAGTTTCGTAAAATTGTTTTTATTGCCTTTTTTTATATAGAACCACTACCTGCGCATCCTCGGGCTAGAACTTGCAGTTTTGATACAAAGGTTAAAGATAGGAACTTGGCAAGAAATAATTACTTCAATAACATGCTTAACTGGCTTAATTTGATTTCCCTCGTTATCACAGCTGCTGCTGTTGTTTGCTTTAAGAAATACGGGTGTTACTTCGGCCTGAGTAACCGGATTCAGCTGGATTGTGCTCTCATTTTAGTTGCGATGCATCAACAGATATTAGCGTCGCGATGATTTTCTACCATGTTGACAAAACAATTGTTGAAAGCATTTGCAAGAGAGCGACCAGATAACTCTATTCCGTTCACGTAGTTTTTCTATGACATTAGTTGAACGCTGAAAATATATCACCGAATTAAATTTTCTCCACATTATATATGTTCGGACAATCCCCGTGCTAAAAAAAGTAAAGTAAGAGCATTTCCTAGAATTTTTAATCTCCTTATTCAAGTTGTTTCTATACTATTTAAAAATCCCTAATTTATCTGGTTTCCTTGTCTTCAGAAATGTTTTGTAAAGGCCCTTTTTCATTTTAATTTTTTCAAGCAACTGATAGATCTGTAGGGTAAATATTTTTTGTAGACTCGTTTACATTTAGTGATAAATATGTTAAAAGTTTTTCCTGGGCTGGTTTAACCGATTACTCCATTCCAATCAGTGTTGCTTAATTCAACACGAAAAAAGTATCTAAAGTTCTAAACGATCACTCGTTATAGGTTGAAACCTAGCTTACTTTTGTGGTACTTGTTTCGTCCCACACTTATGAATGCATATGAATGTGTCATGGTGATCACTGATGTCACAACTGACTACTCCAGACTTACGACAGATAACTCGAAGTTTGTTATGAATAGTTCGATTAATGATTAAGGGCTCTCAGTCTTTTGACTTGGACAATTGATTACATTTGAACAGCCATTTACTTGAATAAGAAGTTCCAGCTGTTTTTTTAAGAACTATTACGTAACATGTTGATATCAAAATTCCCACTCAAAATCACACTATACCTATTTATCCTTATAAACTCAAACAATTCCTAAAAAAAAACAAAAAAACAACAACTTGGAATTACTATTGGGAGGACGGTAAAGAACAGAGACAATATTTTTGTTTACCCTCAATCGCAGTACCTTGTAGTCATCTGTAACAGTTAAAAAGTCACTAAGTAATTCAGTGACAACTCCCCTGGTTGCTAAGATTACAACGCCGCCACCGCGCTAGCAATACAGTTCAGAAAATACGTGACGTATAGAGATAGCCGATGAACATAAATTTCTACAGAGTACAATGTCTCAATGAGCAATATGACGTTAAAAAAACCATTCAACTGATAACAAAAAAATAAAAAAACTTCAAGATCCGAAGATTTGTTTTGTGCAGACTGCGCGTTCTAATTAACACATCTTAAAGACACATTCCAATCTCCTTCAACATGTCGTGTTAAATCACGCGGCAGAAAAAAGTATGCTGGGTGCCATCTTCGGGTAACAACATTAAGAAAAGACTTTGATAGCGGTCTAGTTTACTTCAATCCTCATCAAGTCGTCATCATATTTTACAACCTTTCTTTTTGGACTAGATTGCTTTTATTATAATGCCACACGTCGGTTTGAAGCAGAGCTCTGTCTAACTCATCAAGTTACCAAGAAAAAAACTGGCCAGATCAATTTTTTTAAATTCCTTTTGGCATGCAGCAAGGCATCTCTCGTGCTCTGCTTCACAAAACAACTTATAACTCTGGGCACCTTATTTGGCTTTTCGGTTAATCTGTGTCCTGCGGTCATATGAATTTTAGCGAGCGGCGCCAGTTCTAACTTTGCTGCAATTTCACTTACTTTCTCAAGCAAGTTTTCAGTCTCGGTTTTGGCAATTTCGTGAAGTTCCGGGTTTAATTTTCTACTTCTTCATTCGAGATCGTTCCATTTCACGTTTCAGTTGCTTTACTTCGCTTTCCTGTCTGTGATTCTTAATCGCTTCCACACATTTTTTTCTTTTTTTTTGTTCACCTTCGTGTCGATTTCCTTGTTGAGCAAATCATTATATTGATCTGAGATATGTATGACAGTGTTTTTTTCTCGATATTATTGACCGTCTCTTTCATCGTCATGAGCGAGTCTAGTTTCATGTTCATACTCGCAAGCAGGCTCGCCATGTCCTCTTCAGATTTTTTATTTTTACCTCTGGATGTCCGCGATTTTTGCGGTTTACATGCGGAGCATAGCCACGCCTGTTTAAAACATTCATCTTTCGTTTTGAACACTTTTTTCACTGATCCCGGAACATACACCTAGGTGGTATGAGCAATCGCACTTCGAGCAGCACAAGGACTTCTCCAGTTCCAGGGAATTCCTTAGAACACGAGTGACACTCCTTTTCCATCTATTAAAATGTTAAAAACCGCGCACGTAGACTTGCGGACAGATAAAAGACAAATAAAAAAAATTGCAGCAGCAGCTGCGGGAACAGTGAGAGTGGTTTAGTTAAATACATGCACGTACAAAATCCCGTAAACCAACCTGCAAGGCGTGTTTTTTCGGTCGCGCACCAGTCACCTAGTTGTGTTCGAACATTTGTGTTTGCCCTTTGTATTCCTTGTTCCCCTTCTCCAGGGATTATTATCGTCATTCTTGTCTAGCTTGCTTGCACATTCGCATGAATTGCATTATCGTCATTACCAACTAGCCCGCGTGTGCCCACACCCGGTGTGTGCACTGCGCGTGCGCACAAACCAGATTCGCGGAGATGAAGCATCTGCGCATGCGCAAAACCGACAGCAGCGCCACCGCAGTGCCGTGACTTCAGAGTGGTAAGTTTGTGTATAGACGAATTACAGATAAACAAAAGCGCCCTTCACTAAAAAAAGGAAGTACCTTTGTTTATTTTTTTTCTGCATAGCACAATATGACGAATCACGGCGAGCAGTAGAATCATCTCGGTAAATGACGAAGCTAACTAGACCAAAAAAAAAAAAGAGTGATGTGCGCAAAGACTATGCGTGGTGACATCTCACTTGCTGATTGTCTCTGAGCTTACCATTTTTGTTTAAAGATATAATTGTATATAAGTGATTTTAAACTTTTTGGGGCCCTTCTATTGTTTTGCCGTGATTGGTTGTTTCAGTGTTCTGCGGGAAATTAACTCGCAATCTTTTTGTGGGGTGTTTTATTTGAGGTTCCTACGTGGGTTGTTTTTTTCTTTCGAAATTTAACGTATACGTTTAATGACGTGAAGAATGTGTTAATATAGCTCACAGAAGAAACTGACTGAATACTTCTGGCGTCCAGATGGGAAAAGAAGCAAAGTTCACTATAGAAACCGTTCGAACGTTCTCCTTGGAGAAGCTCCGAGGAGAACGTTTCTCCTGGAGCTTTTCCATCGGCATGTGTTGATGGAAAAGCTTCTCATGCCGATGGAACCAGTCATCCAGACGGGAAACGGAATAGACCTTCTGGACTTGTTGATGCGATATGCTCAACCGGTAAACAAATAACATGCACAAATTACCGTGCGATGCACTTTATATTTCAAGGTAGTACTTATTACGAATGCAGCTATGTGGGTTTAACTCTACATAATAACTAGCACTCCGTGTTTTTATGGAGTACCAATAAACCCCGAAAATTAGCCCCTGAGAGGGTTTAATCAAAATCGAAGAAAACTGAAAAACAAAACACGAATTAAAGCCGTACTTAGAGGATAACAAAAACAAAAAACTCAAGATTCCCTTAAAGAAATCTTTGCTTGTAGATTTATTTTTTATTAGTTCAAAACACATCCCCCACTGAGTCGTACACAAGGCTGCTTGCACGTCGGAGCTACACACTTTATTAGATTTTCCTTTACGTGGACTTTTTTTATGCATTTGGATGACGCGTGTTTTTTTTATGTTGGGTGACTCCATGTTTGTGCCCTATATGGTATTGCACATAAGCCGCGATTAACACCGATATTTTTTGTCCGAAACCACAAAATGAATACCGAAAAACACCAAATCTTCTAAAAAAACTAAGAAAACGCGAAAAAAAAGACGTTTGCACGCTCTGAAAATTAAATCCCGTAAACAGGGAGCAATCCACATAACCTAGCAAATGCGGCTTTTTCACAACCTC
>JAZHYW010062373.1:0-20747 GCA_037355805.1 Ixodes ricinus | reverse complement strand
GCGCGTTCAGTTACGTATTGCGCGGGCGGTAATTTCAAATGGTGAACGAGTGTCTAAAAACAGTCGAACCACCCCCATCGTCGAGAACGGTTTTCTCAAAAGGATTCGTTTTTTGAGTATTTGCTTCCTAGTGCTAAGATGATCTCGAGGGTTTTAAAATATACATTCTCTCTTTAGCTAGGATCTAGGTTGTCCTAAAAATGTTCCCTGGCGAGGCGCGGGTGCCCAAATTTAAACAAATATGAACGAATGCCTAAAAACAGGCAAACCACCCACTTTGAGAACTGATTTTCTAAAAAGGATTTGCTTTCGGGTATTTGCCATAATACCAGGATCGGCTCGAGCGCTCTGTACTTGATATTCCGCCTTTAGTTGGGGGATTGAATTTTCCTCAAAAAAGTTTCTGGAGAGGCGCGAATGCCCAAATTTCTAAATATGAAAGAATCCGTAAAAACGGCCGATACACCCCCATTTTGAGACGATGCTCACTCGGTAAGCGTTGATATTTTATGATTCGGCATGATAAATACATGAAATAAATTATCACTCGCGTTTTCGCATTGCCAGCCTTGCGCCTTTTGCACGAGTGGTCCCTGTATTGCACCACCACGTTTCCCATGTTCCGCGATTCTTTCTAAAATTTACTGATTTAGTTATTTTCGTTGAAGTGAATTTGAAGTGCGTTCTTATACTAAATAAAACTATTAAAAAAAAACTGACTTTGTGACGGTTAAGCCTTATATATACGTCCCCTGGTCGTATAACTTACGTGATCATACCGCATAATTGTAGCATTAATAAAATAAAAAAGCGATGCGAGCAGCCTAATATAATTGTTAAAAAAATTATTTTTTAATATTGCAGTAGATTCGGGCGTGGTGTAAGTGGCGTATAAGCGATTGTTTCTGTACTTCCTTTCAGCGCAAGCGCAGACGCGGCCCGCGCTCCGGACTAATACCACCAATTAAGCAGCGTCGAAAGCGCGAGTCACTGAGTCTTTCTTTTGCGAATTTCTCGGCGATGATAGAACACGTAGCAGAAACACGACGAACGGTATGATGGTGCTTTTTGACGTTGTCTGATTAGTCCCATCATCTCGAGGCGTGGGATGAGTCTGGCCTTAAATCTAGAAACGACGTAGAGGCGATATTGTCGCGTGCGTGTCAAGGAGATGTGTATGGGCACCTGCGTCCAGAGGAGCCGCTACTCGATCGCCCAGCGAACAGTGCCGCGCGTGGCCGCCACGGAGTTAGGCGTAAGGAGAGGCGGCATTCGCCGCCGCTCGTTCTCGCTCCCGCGCTCCCGCCAATGTGGTAGCTCAAGCAGGCAAGTCGACCTCGGAACACCCACCGGTGTATCACGGTAGCCGAGCTGCGACTGCCAGCAGTCGCTTTCCGGTGAGTGCCGACACTGCCTGAGAAGCGCGCCTATCGGCACTGAGTTAGATTGCAGGGTGCCCATATACGTCCCTACTTAGGCGGAGGAATAGCTTAATCATTTTTGAGCTCGTTAAAAAGTACGTTCCAACTGATCGCCTTCTACTTTTGGGGTGATTTCATCTTGTTTTGCCTAGGGCATGACGAAGCAGCGCGTGAAACTGGTACCGAGTTTTTGAATAATAGGTAGAACGCAGTGTAGTTCGAAGATCTACACGCGTCAGGTGGACGAGGTGTACAGTACACGAATTTTTAAGGTGCAAGTAACGCGCTTGTTTGATGAGCGTGCATCTCTTTCAATTCAACCATGTCAGAGAGTGCAAGCACTATGATGTTAGTCAAACGGCATTTTAATGATCAAGCTCCTACTTTGCGCTTTGTTATAAGCTTTAATAATAATGCTTTATCGGTTTAAGCCGGGTTCGCAGTGAAAAGGCTGAAAAGGCCCATGCCACGAGGCTCACTGTACCCGCTACTCACATACACACAAACAAAAAAAAATGTTTGTTCCTTTAAAGACACGTTGAAGAAGTTTGCTTCGCATTAACGTAAGTTGAATGCAAAGATTCTAAATGAATAATGTTTTGTAAACAGGGTTCGCCGACATCTTGAAGATTTGGCAAGAGCTAATGAGAAGAAGTCCGGAATTAAATGGGAATTGTCTAAGCAGGAAACTCAAGATGCTGAGGCTCTTGAACGCTTGAGTTTTTAAAGCTCGAATGAAAGAAAAAAGAAACGGTTTAAATGCAGTACTTGGCAGCTGATGAGGGAAGAATTTACTTCTCTCCGGTTTGTTTTCTGACGAAATAATCAGTATTAAAAACGCTTTGAGGTTCGTGGTACAGAAACCGTTATCGCTCGGAGATATAACTCGCGAAAAGGGCGGCAGGAGCAAAGAAACAAACAAGCAAAATAGTGAGTAAGAATGATGTCGAAAACTGCAGGGCTATTTCATTAACCCCATCTCATGCAAGGTCATAGAACATATTTGATACACTGAAATAATAAATAATATGACAAAAAACTAACTATTATCTAAAGAACAGCACGGTTTCCGTAGAAGGCTAATCTTGCACCACGCAACTTGTCGAATTTTATCATGACTTGTCATCTGATGTTGATAAGGAGGCCAAACAGATTGTATATTCCTAGATTTTCGTAAGGCTTTCGATACCATTTAGCATTCACTTCTGCTCCGTAAACTTAAGATGTAACATAGACTTGTCAATACTAAGATGGATCGAAAATTATTTGATAGAGCGTTGACAGGTGTACTAGTGAATGGTAAAAGTTAGGCATACGATAATGTTACACCGTGGAGTCCCACTGGCCCTGTCTTAGGGCCGCTTTTGTTCTTAATATATATCAATGATAATTGCCTGGGTATTTCATCTCGTGTTCGGTTGTTTACCGATGATTGCGTAGTATACAGAAAATATAATAACAAAGATGATGCCACCCAGTAGCAAATAGATTTAGAATCCATTACTACGTGGTGCTCTACATGAAAAATGGCTTTAATCCCCTAAAAGTGTGCGTATTTATGTTTTACTAAAAAGGAGAAGAAAATTGAAACCCAGTATTATATAAATAACAATATAGTACACAAGCACTGTAAGTATAAACACTTAGGTGTAACGTTATCAACTGACTGCTCGTGAAATTCACATGTGGATGACGTGAATGTGAAGGCATTGCAGTGGCACTGAACTTTATTCAACGAAGCCTAAAATGTTCACTCCCCAACTTAAAGTAAACCGCATATTTATCATATGTTAGGCCGGTTTTGGAAAATGCTTGTGCCGTCTGGGACCCGGAACAAAAAGCATTATTAGACAAACTTGAAAAATACAAAATAGAGCTGCCAGGTTTGTTCTGGGACGGTACGGGCGGAGATACAGCTGTACTCAAATGAAGACTGAACTGAATTGGGAACCTCTCTCAGCCCGCCGTAGAAAAATGTGTTTAAGTTTCTGTTTTTAATATTTAAAAATAAAACTGGAATTAACAGTGAAACTTATTTAAAAGAACCATATTATATTTCTATACGGAATGATCATGCTTTCAAAATTAGAGAGTACCACGCCAGGACGAGCATGTACTATCGTGAGCAATATGAAGGGAACAGCGGAGCGCGTGCCAAATAGCCTCGAACCCTACCCGTGGCGATGCGCTGCGGCAGCTCTTGGAAAGAAGGGATGAGAGACCGGTGCGCTTACTGTCTGCTGCCGGCACCCCGCCACTGGCAGCTTACTTTTCACGCGGCACCTGATAACGATAAACATTGCGAGGCGCTTTTATGCGTCGTATCATTGATAGCTTTGCGAACTTGAAAAAGAAAGCTCACGGCAACGAGCTGCCAGCAAGGCGAGGGTGCCGGCAGCAGACGAAAGCGCACCGCTCTCTCCACCTTCTTTCCAAGCGCTGCCGCAGCGTATCGCCACAGGTACGGTTCGAGGCTATTGGCGCGGCTCCGCTGTTCCCTCTCATATTGCTCATGATAGTACGCCAACTCTTTATTTGTTAAAACGATACGAGAGTGGAATGGACTGTCGGAGCTGCAGTGTGCAGTGAAAATGAAGATGTGTTTTTTTCAGCGTTGTAACCCTCCTGCTGTAACGCCCTCGGGCACTGCGGAGTAATCTTTGCATAAACAATAAATAATAAAGAAGTCAGTGAGATTGTGTAACAGGGTGTACTATCGCGCGATAAAGAAAATCATGGAATACGCTTTCGTAGAATAATACAAAGAAAAGTTCAGTTACCATGCGCCCAAAAAGTAGGTTTCTAGATGTTTTATTTGCCTTTTTTACCGAGATTTGTAGCCGATTTAACAGAAGTGTTAGAGCAGTCCATCACGTTATCGGAATGTGAAAAGGCAATTGACAATTTAAAGCCCAGGCAAACCTCCAAGACCAGACAGTCTGGGTGCTCAGTTTTAAAGGCGTTTAATCAACCAACTTGCACATTTTCAACATTGCGTATTTAGGAAGCAAAAACTCAAAGCCCCGTCGTTTTTGTGTACGATTTGGTGCCAAACGTTACGACCTCTCAAAACAGTTGTTTTGTTGGATCGCACCGTCTGATCACAATAACTTAACGCAGACGATAATATGCTGATGAAGGTTTTAGCGACAAGTTTGCAGACTGTTATGAACATTCTCGTCGACCCACACGAGACATGAGAAGTAAAAGGTTGGAGAATTGTAGCAAATGTGCATGTCGCCCAGAGCATTCTGGCGTGTTGTGACCCTTTTGTGCGAAGGGTTGACATGTCACACGTCGAACTGGAAAAACGTTCGACCGCGTGTCACACGAAACATTTATTTTTATAATGGTGCATGTTAACCTGGGGTCTGTCTTGTGCGATGGTGTGCGCATGGCGTACCAAAACTGCGACAGTTGTTTTATTGGAAAGAAGTGTGTAAGCATGCGTATTCGCATTTTCTCTTCGGTGCGAGAAGGCTGTCCACTTTCGCTGTTACTTTTTTCGTACTTTTCTTGAGCCGATTTTGTTTAAGTATATTCAGTTTTATTTGTGGGCGTAAGTTGGAAGCTACAGAGGTGCGTATTCTAGCATACACGAATGACGTGATTATTTTTGCGTAGACTCCAAGTGTGCAGAAAACCTGTCGAGCTTCGTAGCGATGTTTTGCGAAAATACGAGTAGCCCCGCCAACTGGATTAAGCAGTTTGGATCACGGCGATTGGCCTCAACGCCGGCTGTTTTAAACGTGGTGTGTGGGTGAGTGGGTGGGTGGGTGAGTGAGTGAGTGAGTGGGTGGGTGAGTGGGTGGGTGGGTGAGTGGGTGAGTGGGTGGAGTGGTGGAGTTATTTGGAATTTTTGATTTTGTGTTTTACCTCAACAAATAATCGTGACGGACGTCACGAAAAAAAAACGGTGAATAAGCAAAATAACGTTACAAAACTTTTTATTTCCAAGCAGCTTGGTGAAAGTTTTTTTGTGCGCAAGAATAACAAAACTACGTCCTACACTCAACAAAAAAGCTTCAATAGGAGGCGACGTCGAACTATTACCTCCCGGGGCGCGAGTACGGCGCAGAGGAGCATGTTTGCCTCCTTTACTTCCGAGCGTACATTACCGCCCTAAACGGTCGAAGTAAAAATCATGCGCGAAATGCTGCTTCTCTTAGGAAGGAAGTCTTCAGAGCCGCGATTGGCTTGGATCGGCTCAAAGGAGAGCGCTTAATGGACCTTTTTCGAGTAACGAGCGCCGTCTGGGGAGTTGCCTGCGAACTACAAATGAAGGGCAGCGCAACATGCCTCCGCCCGTCAGAACACGTTGGCATCGTGCCGCTGTATCGGTTTCCTTATCGCGTTTTATGCCCACACTATGTCAATTTTCCCACTAAATTTAGCGGGAAAACTGCATTTGGTTGTGCAGAATGGAAATTAGAGCACAAACTGTGATGTTCAGGCTCGAACGGCCGCGCGTGCCCTCCGCACCTCACGTGCCAACCTCGAACCATCTTTATTCTCTCCAATTCCCCACACATTCCCCTCTGCCCCTTGGGGTGCGAGAGGATTAGGCAAACGGTTCCTGCCTAAGCCACATTGCTCTTCTTGGCCGAGTCCGTTTCTAGTGCGGTCTTGAGCTGGGTGGTGAGTTGGGCCAGTTGGGTCGTCTAGTCGGGTCTCTCTCGCTGTAGTAACCCCACTGTCCAGCTGTATTTGTGCGACTCCTCAGTGCAAGTACAAGGCTTGAGGAGTGGCCAGGCTTGTGTCTGGAACGAAGGTCGTGAGCCCTTGCACTTCATAGCATGAAAGCTCCTGCGGAGCATAGGTATCCTGATGGAGGCGGCAGGCTGCTCTTAAACCGCATCAGGGTTGTGGTCGGCGGCAAGCCCGGGCCAGGTCCACATCCGATCGACTGGGTTATTGTCTACTAGCTGGCCGAAAATGGAAGTGGAGGACGATTCCTCCCGGTCTGGTGAAAGCAACAACTGCCTTCATTGCTCTTCAGGAATGTCTCGCGGCGCCGACGTTTTGGTAGAATATCCCAATTGCTTCCAGCCGGGCAAAAAGTGCAACATGTGTCCGGCAACAAGATGTCCGTCACTGATGTCACTGGAGTCGAACTGATTGGCCAGTTTCTTCCGAGATTGCGTGAGGCCAGCACCATCGAATTGCAAAGACAGCGTTTAACAGTCTTCCGAGTCCCGTGCGTTATTGTTCCTTGCACACGTGTTGAAGTCGGTGTCACCTGGGTGAACATCGTCGTCATTGCAATCGTCGTAGTAGCTTCTGTCGTCCTCAGATTAGGCATCGACGTAGCCTTCAGCATCACGGTGTATCAGCGTTGGTGAGAAAGCCCAGAATAGCGCAGCACAACATCGCGCAATGAGACACTCAGGTTGCGGGATCGTTAGAAAGCAATTCATCTTGGGTCAAGGCGGGAGAGTAGGGCGAGGGTGCTTCGAGACATTAGAGTGAATCAAGGAGACGCCGATGAGGAAAAAAACGCGATCGGATCACCTAAGGTCAGCATCTGGCTGGTTAAAGTGAGTACGCAAACTGGCGCCGTGTTCGTAAACCTTTCACCGCTCCGTCAAAAAGCTGTACTGCCTCCCGGTTTTTCAGTTTAAACTTTGAACACGACAGCGAGCAGTGTCAAGCCGTGTTGGGTCGGCGAGGGAAAGGAAATTGACTGGCCCACGCTCTCCCTACGTGCCAGGTGCGTTCGTTAGCATCCGGGAATCGGGTCAGTCGCCTTGCCGAGACGCCTTGCCGACGCCTTACCGAATGGAACCTTGACCTCATCTCCACCCCGCTCGTGACCATCGTGCCCAGATTGGTAGCACCCATCGGTTTCGCCATGGAAGACGTCACGGTGTGGGTGCTGTGGCTTGCGGTGATGGGTCCTGGCGAAGCGTGAAGACTTCCCGATTTTTTTAATGAGCGGTGAACCGTTCACGGACCACGGCGCCAGTTCCCATAGTCCTTTGCTTGGTTCGACCCCACTTTTGGCGCCAGTTGTGTAGAATTATAAGGCGACCACCGACTGCGACCGTGTCCAGGCCTGAACTGTCCCGCGTGCCTCCTCACTACGCCCGCTCCCCTCTAGCCAACTTTATTCTCCTCAGTTCCACGCGGTGTATAGGTCACGTGACGTGACAGGTCACGTGATATCAGTTGACTTCACGTGACTGCACCACCATCTCCAGTTTTCCCACTTAATTTAGCGGGAAAAGAACGTACGGGCAGACTACCGAAATTGTGGGATTGGGGAGGGGGGGGGGGGCGGAGAGGGCTTGCTAAAAATAATTTATATGCTTCAAAAAATTATTCATGTGGTATTTTATCTAAAGGTATCTTTCTCTTGAAATGTTTTAACAAAGAAAGCTACCATTAACCTATACAAAGTTTTATACTGCATCCTAGAGTTCTGAACAAAAAGGTGTATTTTCCGAAACAAAGGCCTGCTGATTCAACTTCGCTAACCTTTTAAACCGAAAAAGCGAAAAATATCTTCGTGTGCACATTGTTAAAGCTAACCTGTCGTGCGAACACTTCTAGTTGGTCATATGAGGCAAGCAAAGACGGAATTCCAGTCTTTGTCTACCGCTGAACTCATGATAACGTGCCGGTAGTTTATACAGCTGGGGTGTTACAGCTAACCTGTGCCAAGACTTAAAATACACTTGTGCACAGTACGCGCAGTCCGAATCAGCGCAATATTATTCACAGTCCTGTTGAGCAAGCCAGCACAGTTCTTGCGGATTGCCCAAACTGCCTAATTAAAACAAATTAATTAGCTATTTTAGTTCTTCTTTTTGTGCGCAAAACCTCTCATAGCAAAGGTGTTGATCGGGTTGAGAACCATCACATCGTGTAATTTTCGGCGAGGTTTTTAACAAACGAAGAAACACGCGACTAGGATACTAATAATGTTGTGCGCTAACGTGTAGTCACGTATAAGTTTTTTTTAAATGCCGCGTGAGAATTGTTTTTAACGCTCGAAAACATTGGACATAAAGGCTTCATTTATAAAAAGAAAGGATGAGAGGTTTTCAAAACGGAAAACTCTCTAAGGCTTTTTTTTAATTTTAAGTTTGAAGTTTAATAAATATTTTGAAAAGTTATCTCGTTTAATTATGTTTATTAGCAAACTTCGCACATCGCAAAAGACCTTTACTTGCCTCGATAGAGGTGTGAACAGTACTGCATTGAACCAACCACCAGGTAGCGTGCATCTTAATTTTTAAGTCTTTGGATGAAGCCAGCTAAAACACCCTGAATTTCACACATTAGACCACGCACCTGCACTAAGAAACGGCAATTTTCAGCCGTGAGACTTGAAACGGTAAAACTCATCCCGAGTACGTTACAACTATCATGCGGTTTTGTTGATCACGTTCAAGTTTTCAATTCCCTTCCGTAATTCTTCAGTTATACTTTCCAGCAGCTCTTTGAGGTATTGATCGGAGCGATAGTCTAATGCCAGTTTGTCGAATGCTTAGATAGCCATAGCTACCGCTTAGGCCGAGTGTTACCTATACTACTTTATTTCGTCATACGAGCGCAGTCCCAGTTTAGTGGAAATACAATCCCGGACAAACAAACTAAACATTCTAGGTCAGCGCGTTCACTGCCCTTGGTTAGTGCTGCCGATGGTAGCACGCACACAGAACGATTTACGAGCCTGGTGACGTGACACCTTTGACGCTTCTTAATTAGCCCTATCTGCTCGTAGAGACGGCTGCAATTTGACTGATGATTAAAACAAGTATCGCTTTTAAGTCTTTAGGAATCTCTTGTAAAAAAAGAACGTAGGAATTTGCAGAAGGGAAGCTCTGCAAACAACAAGAAAGAACAAGAAACGGTAATGAAATCGAACCTTCAATCGCTCAAATATTTTAATTCCGAAATGTGCTGAAGTTACTGACGCATGCGTTGTGAAGGAACGAGGTTTGGTGTGTGCACTAGGGCTACTTGATAGCTATGATTCCTCATTCTTTGAATGCCGCCTCCCCTCTGGTTAAAGCAGCTGCAGTATAGACCCCTTT
Source organism: Ixodes ricinus (assembly GCA_037355805.1). Lineage (NCBI taxonomy): Eukaryota > Metazoa > Arthropoda > Arachnida > Ixodida > Ixodidae > Ixodes > Ixodes ricinus. The sequence continues at coordinate 11,284 of JAZHYW010062373.1, read as the reverse complement.
CGAAAATCACGTGCCGATTATTAGAAGGTCGGAACCCCTGCAGAATGGCGGAACAACTTCATCGAGGAATGTGCAAGTCAGTCCATAAGATAGCGAAAGTCGGAGCGCGGCCAACATTAAAAAGCCGACGAGCCAATGAAAGCAGCGTCGAAAGTGCAAGGCCACTGCGCGCATCACCTTTTTTTGTGAGTGTGTTTTTTCCAGTGTGCCGTGACCTTGAGGTTTTAGTCCACCATTGTGCAGGTATTACACAGTTGCCAACAGAAGGCAGTATTTCGAAAGGAATCTAATATAGCCAAGTGTTTAACATCAAAAATACTTTCGATAAACGAATTTCCCGCCCAAAATTTCAGCTAAGTACAAAAAAAGAATAAAATAAAAAATATCGACTTCCTTTTTTGTGTTTTTATGAACAAAACGTTCTGTGTTACTGGCTCCTCTTTGTTAGGCAGCCGCCTCCTAATTGTTTGGTTTCTTTTGGCGCCAAATCTAACACTCAGCGGAAGGAAAAGTTTGAATAAGAATGGTTTTCTCAGAACTATTTTGGCTTCTTCAGGGCAAATGACGTTAACCTCTAGGCGCAGCGTGACGTGGCAGATTACGCAAAAAGAATTACGCAAAACCGCCCTAGCCTGGGCGCGACCACCACTTGGTCGCCTTTTTTCGAGAGTATCCACACAGTTCACGTCAATTATAAATACTCATGCTGCTGACATTCACGCGGCGAGCTCTTTTTATGTCAATTCTTGAAAATTAAGTTCTGACTTGCAGCCCCTTGTTTCTTGTGTATTCCAGTCAAGGAATGAAAACGTGTGGGCGATGATACCGACGTTCTTGCATGTAAAATCTTCGGGTAGAATACCAAAGCCGGAGACTACCTGTAGAAAAAAAGGCTTGGAAAGTGTGCATTCAGGGCGTCATTAGTGATTTCGAAACATGTAATTATAAGAATGCCTCAGAATTAAAACTGTTCTCATTGTTTCGGCATTGGAAATTCCACGGCCGGAAACAAATAAAACGAACTCAGCAATAATACATGTTAAAACAGAACTTTTATTTTCTATAGGTGTTTGATCGTTTATTTGTTGACGCAGATTGGGCACATCATTGTACCCAATATGCACGCCCAACTCATGCTGCTTCTTCGTTATGCAGTTTCTGGGCTTCTTCGAGGGCTGCGGCTGGTCGCCTGGACAGCCTTCCTCTGGGGCGTGTCCGGCGGCGGCTTTGCTGCTGATATACTTCTCGAGTGTGGCGAGCGGAGTGCCATCGGTTTCATCGTCGATCGACAGGTACACCATTACCCCCTGCGGCGTATCGCACCCTTCCTTAGAGCAGTGCGGTTCAGTCGCAGCTGACGTCATCATGCTTGATTTCACCGTCTTCAAAGATGGTTTCACCTGTTCGCCCGTCAGTGGGCTTGGAAGCACAAGCAGAATGAGGAACGCATGCTCCTTCTTCGTTATGCAAGTTGGTGTCCTTTTATGTCTTCTGGATAAATGTTTGAAGTCTGGACTTCGTGCTGTCTCGTTGTGCTTCCATGCCCAGGAGCTTTGGTTGTACCGTTTTGTGATTTGCTATTGCAATCGTTTAAGATGGTTAAAGAAACTAACAAACACACTCTAAGAGAGGTATATTCTTACACCCTTGTCACATATATGACACCCAAAACTTCAGTTGAATGTACAGCGCACTGACCTTGAACCGACGATACCAAATTTCACAAACCGCTTGATAGCCGAGTTGTACAACTCTATTAAAATAGTTAAATGTAAATGTGACAGACTGCAAAAAAAAAAGTTATCAGGGTTTTCTTGGCTCAACTGTGAAACCTGTGTTTTTTTCCTGTATACTTTGATACGTACTTTAGCTGTTTAATATGTTATATCGCACCGTCATCAACCTTCTCGCAAAAGTTAGGGCAGTCAGTTCGACGTCAGTGCACTGAACGTCCAACTGAAGTTTTGGGGTGTCGTATATTTAACAGCAGGTGTAAGAATATACCTTTCGTTTTTAGAGTGCAATTCAATAGAACAGAGGCGAACCAAACATCAATGTCTCAAGCAATCACTTAACTAAACTTATGCAGCAATCTGTTTGAAGTGCAATTAATGATATAAAGAAACGTCTCCAAGCAGTTGAACGCCAGACTGCTGGGTTTTGAAGATTGGCAGCGGGTGATCACGCCACACACTGGATTGCATCGAGAATGAGGCTGCCGTTTTTCGCACTCGCCTCGATAACACGGAGGATCAATCAGGTCAAGAAAACTTGGTATTTCACGGATCGGCATATAGTGCATCCGAAACGGCATGTCAGTCTGAAGAAAACGTTATCGCTCTGGCCTCCGGAAAGTTGGAGTTGTGCCTATAGGTCGATAACATTCCTCGTCCGCATAGAAGTGGCGGTTTGTTCCCGGAAATAACAAACGACGTATTGCTTAGTTTATTACTTATAAAAGAAGGAGCTTGTTTTTTCTGGAACAGTCCATGCTCCGTTGAGTGATATCAGCATGAGGGAGGAATTCTCTGGTTGCCGCGGGAGCACGCTCGCAAAGGTCTACTGGAGTTAAAAAAAGTTTTAATACACCCTTTAGTTTACGGTACAACAAACTTATTTCCAATGGTAAATGCTACATTTTAAATACGAAACAAAAAACCATGCATGAGAGGGGACCTTTTGACAATGCTCCCATTGCTGACAAGCAATCCCCAAGAGCAACTCTGTTTGGCCGAGTGTTCTCGGGCAACACCTGGGACAACGCGAGGGGTCGTGGCTAATGCGCAATTTTTTTCATGTTATTTACTAATATTGGCAGCTTGTACCAGAAAGAAAGAAATTCTAATCGAGTTAATAAATGACTCTGAAGCAGATATTGTTGTAGAAACTGAAATGCCTTTCCAGCAAAATTTTGAACAATGAGGTATTCCAGTGCAACAAAAAGGTCAATGTATTTTGCCGTAATCGCACGGAGAGAATGGGTGGCGGTGTCTTTATAGCACTTAATGAATGTGTTTAATGTTTTTCTCTACCGATTGCCTGTAATATGATACCCCATTCACACGATCATAAAGATCCCTTTAGCTAAGGGAACTTTATGGCCAACGGCGAATCAAGTTCGCGCTCCTGCACGCGTGGCATGTGCTCGCGATCAATCAGCGCGGGCTGTTTTGTTGATTGCAAGGGATCCTGATGTTAAAGGCGCCTTTATGCTGGTCGTGTGAATGAGGTATAAAAGTTGCCTGGTGCTCCTTAGCACTTGGTTTTAGGGAAATTATTTGCGGTGTTTCTTACCGTTCCTATGTGTACAAGTGGTTTTTCTGAGAGTCTTTATGATTGTTTACTCTATATTGCTATACGATTTCCTCGTCTGCCTAGTTTCTTATTTGGGGACTTTAATTTTTCAACCATTAGGGGTCACACCCTTGTTTCTTTTCTGAACCTGCTTTCAGTTTTCATTTTTCATAATGTGTGCTCTGACTTCAGTTTGTAACAGCTTGTTAACCAGCCAACGCGACGTTACACCAACAACATCTTCACTGCTTGACCTTATACTTACATCCTCTCCAGACATCACGTCACTAATGGCTCACATAGCAGGTTTGAGTGATTACTATTTGCTGCACTTCATCAATTTCCATTCCCTATACTCGAGTACATAGGAACGATGAAACGAATAAGATACTATAACAAAGGAGATTTTGAAACTATTAAGATTAACGTATACCTTCCTTTCTTAATGAATTTTGATAAGCATCAAGAACAAAAACTGATGAAAAATTGTGGAATATTTTCTTTACCAACAGTTACGCGTTTGATAAACAAATATATTCCCCTAATAACTGTTTATCGTACTTTAAATGCGCCCTGGTACAGCAGATATCTGAAACGTTTATCTAATTGGGAATGTATGCTTCTTTGAACGGCCAAACGGTTCTCTAATACTGATCGGTGGCTAGCGTATACCGCTGCAGCTGAAGCCTATACTAGTGCCTCCAAAGCGGCTAAATTCACTTTTCTAAAATCAACTCTCCCCTCATTACTGGTAACTATCCCTAAACGCTTGTGGAATACTGTAAAGTGCAGCAATAGCAACATTCTATCCCTTGTCGACCAATCGGGTGACCCTGTTCCAAACCACCTTTGCGTCCCATTACTGAATAATACTTTCACTCACTCACTGATTAATTAATTATACAGAAACTGTCCTTTTCTCTCCTAAGCTGAACTTTTTCGAAATGGACCCAATCCATCTTGACCCTGCTGGAATTAGAGCAATCTGTAAGTAAGCTAAAACGATTATCGTCGTGTGGCATTGATGGTATTAATTTGAATTTTTTTGCCAAACAGAAGTGAATATAGCTCTATAATCCTTAAATTGTATTTTCGCTTAGTCTATTAACGATGGTTGTTTAACTAAAGAGTGGAAATAGAGTAAAGTTGTTCCACTTCGTAAATCTGGCGACAATCATAATCCCTGTAACTATCGTCCAGGTTCTCTTATCTCGGTACCCTGTAAAATGTTGGAACATGTCATCTTCGAACATCTGGTTTACGTTCTGGAATCCAATCAATTTTTTACCACTCTCACCATGGCAGCCGGAAGTATTTCTCCTGCGAGCTAACTGCTTTGTTTAACTAACACTTGCACCACCTTTCTAGACTCAGACCAGGTAACCAATTGCATATTTTTTACTTCGAAAACGTTTCTGATAAGGTTAATCATCAGCTTTATACTAAAACTGCGGCGCCTAAACAGTGACTCTTTGATTATTCAGTGGATTCAGTGACTTTCTTTTCAATCGCACGCTTGATACCGTAAATGTTAGCTAATCCCATTCACCCTGAGGTACCCGTCCAGTTGGGGCTCTGTTTTGGGTCCATGCACTTCCAATGTGAAAGCATTAACTGTACCATGGAGTGAACCGGCATTATCAACTTTGCGAAGCCGCGCCGAGCGGCATTCAAACTCCCCTTGTCCCCAGCGGAGCGAAGCCTGTCGTCTGTAGTAGCGATCCGATGGATAGGCTCCTGTTGGCTGCCGCGAGGTCATAGTCTCGAGGGAAGAGGCTCCCAGTTGGGGTCCATATCACATGGGCGAAAGACATTTTAGCGAACAGCGACATTTGAGCGAATTAACGTTTTAGCGAATAACGGGGGCGCGCGTTAACCCATCCGCCGCGCTGCGCTTACGCCGCTTCGCGGCGACAGTCTCTGGCGGCTCATTACAAAAATGTGAACCCATTTGGCCCACCCGAAAACGGCGCTTCGCGGCGTCCGACTATTCGCTAAAGTTTCATTCGGTGAAACGTGGGCGTTCGCTCAAAGGTCATTCGATCAAGTGAGTGCCTCCCCCGCCGGTAAGAGAGCGCGCCTGGCCGCCGAGCAAGGCAATCGCTGGCCCCCCGGCGTTCGGAGAAATACCGTAGAGGCCAGCACCGTCGTGCATATGATTATAGAAGAACCACTACAAACGCCGCAAAACATGGCGTTTTGTCGCCTTTCCTGTACCGTGAAGCGAGGGTAAGGCATTGCGGAGACAACGGTCATTCTTCTCGTCGGTTTTGGATGTGCCGGACTTGTTGGAGTTCTGCTGGTTGTAAGGTGACGGCGGTGGGCGGCAAAGACGGGTCCACAGGGTCGGCGAAGGGAGCAACGGTGATTGTTCCGTCTGTTTCGGATGCGCCGGAACTCGTCGGAGTTCTGCTGGTTTGCTACGTTGACGGCGGTGAAGGCAAAGACGGGTCGGCTGGGTCACGGCTGGGTCGGCTGGGTCGGCAGGGAGCAGCGGTCATTGACTGCGTCGGTTTCCGGATGCGCCGAACTCGGGGAGTTCTGCTGGTTGCGGTGACGGCGGAGACGGGTCGGCAGTGTCGGTCGGCTGGTGCAGGTACGATCTGAAGAACGTCGCGGTGGCGCGTCTGGTCGCAGACGAAGTGTGAATCATGCCTGGAAGGTATTGCTCTCCGAGATGGTTGAACAAGCTTCTCAAACTAAACATGAGATTTGGAAATTTTTAATTGGATTTGGCGGTTACCTTAATGCAAGAAAACGGTCCGTGGTAATTAACGGTTTACAGTCCCCCCAATAGCAGTGACATACGGAGTTCCACAGGGGTTGGTACTTGGCCCTCTCCTCGCACCAATATACACATTATTGATATAGTTGAAGGCGTCTCTTCACATATTCCGATTATATGCAGACGATTGCAATTTGTACAGTGATGTGACCTTTGATGCTCAAGTATGAGCTCTTCAAAGTGATTTAGATAAAATTGATGACTGCTGTATCAAATGGCGCATGCGCTCTAAACGTATCTAAATGTATTAGCGTTAGATTCACTAGAAAAACTAAATTTATTTCTTCATCCTACAGTATCGGTGGTGTTTCACTTGAACTGGCATCGGAGGCTAAATATTTGGGAGTTATTTTTTCGTGCGATTTAAGATGGAATAAACATGTTGACTATATTACAGCGAAAGCAAGCCGGTCACTGGGATTTATTAAACGTAATTTTAGGATGGCTCCCCCATCTTTGAAGGAGACATTATATTTTTCTCATGTGCGGTCTGTCCTCGACTACGCCAGTGAGATATGGGATCCGTTCAGTCAGAACCTTATAGATCAAATCGAAAAGGTACAGAATCGTGCTGCGAGATTTGTTACCGGTAATTATGATTTCAGAGCTAGCATAACTGAACTTAAATCGTCTCTAAATTGGATGCCTCTGAGTCAACGACGGAAATTGTTCCGTCTCAAAATGTTACATAAAGTGTTTTACAACAATAGCGCAATTAGTAGGTCCAAGTATATTTTTGAGCCTGCCTATGTATCAGAAAGAAGAGATAATTCAAGAAAAATTTGTCCATTTCACAGCAGAACTGATGTTTTCAAATGCTCTTTTTTCCCGCGGTCCATTGAGGATTGGAATAACCTGCCAAGTGACATTGTTGAAACGGCATTGTCAGAGCTGTTTTTTTCAAAAGATTCAATGTTACTTCTAACTACCGTTGTGCATTACTTCTTGAATAATTGTGTTTCACCTTGTGTTTGTAGTGTACAGATTTTATGTATGTGCCCCTCCCTACTATAATGCCTCTTCAGGCGATGTAGGTATGCAAATAAATAAATAAATAAAAATTCCTAATAAGACGCCAAATGTTTCTCTGGTGCTCTTCCCAACTAATCGCAGGTATGGTTTCGGTTCGGAAGTCCTTTACTTCGCTACTGCAAGCCATAGTGAACGTAAGTTCAACGAGTATATGGTAATATTATTCATTTAAGGAACCAGAAATGGGCATCGTTACACTAATTCGGCAAAATATCACAAGAGAACAAAAGAGCACTACTTTCTGTTTAGCTCATTTTTCGGCGGACGCATTTGTAAACAAGAAGCGCTTGAAAAACAACGCCGTGCCTTAACTTTTACGCTTTTGCACTTTTGGCATTTGGCCGAGCAGGAGTAGAGGACTTGAGGATAAGACAGATCAACACTGGCTTCCCCTTCCGTTTTTTTTTTTTTGACAAGACGGCTGTGAAGAATACTTTTTATTTCTTAACGGCGGGAAAAGGAAAAAGAAAAAGCATCAACATGGTCAGCAAAAGTGTCGTCCTTGTATGTACGCTTTTAATTAGTAGTTGGCAGTTTTTAACATTTACAAACAAATGCACCGCCTAATTAACCCCCTTTTGTTTTTGACGATTTATATTATGAAAGGTACTGGAGTGCCAGCGCTGCTATAAATCAGTGCAATAATTTGTATATTTGCGTTCATTTGCTGTATCTTGTGGTATGTAAATAATTCGAGTTGTACCATCATTTCTGTGTTAACATGTTCACGAAAAAATAAAAAAATAAATGAAAATTACGTGAAAAACAGACCTGCTTCTGTGTGTGTGTATGCACGAATTTATATATATGTATATATATATATATATATATATATATAAAGGGATACAAGAAAATAAAGTGGAAAAATGGAAGCGGATGGGCGCAAGCCGCCAGGGCCCCCCGTTCGCCGCAGAACACTGGTCAGATGCAGGTAAGTCGACTTGCCCGATTCAACCGGAGCAAGCACGTATACCCCTGTCAGACGGGAAAGTAAATGCCATTTTGATCGAATATCATTCACCGCTCGGCGAATCAGCTCGTGATACTGGTTCTGCATGTGGCGGGTGCACGCGCAAGCGATGCACGCGGATTGGCCGAAGACTTTAATGTTACTTTGCTTAAATGTCATTTCACGTGCCCCGTCTCGCAGGAGAGTATTAGTCTATCCGCCCATTCTTTGCATTCACTCATGTGATCTCTATGGCGCTCCTCCGACTACTTGCGCCCCTAGCGGCAGGCGTGGTGCATACATTAAGTTAGCCCCTGCAAAACCTCTCTCCTTCCGTCCACCTTCTACCGTGGCGCACCCTCTCTCCTTTACTCTCTCTCTTCTTCCTCCTCTCTCCCTTGCTCCTCGAGCGCATTTCAATGGCCAAGGCTACGGCTGCGTGAGCCTGGCCGAGCCACGACAACACCGCACGGGAAGACTCCGGAGAGCTGCACTGCCAGCTCAACGCGGCGCGGCCATTTCACGGAGAGCGCGCGCTCTGCCGTCCAGCCGCAACCTCGGCATTAGCGAAACGTGACCGAATCCGCGCAAGTACGCACACAGACTAATTGGTGGAGGAGCGGCATTCATGCTCGCATTCACAACTCACTGAAGTGCCCAGGTGTCCTTGCCCAGTTTTGTAGCGTGAGCTACACTGGCCGAGGTTAAGCAGTTTCGTGTGGCTGTCAAAGAGCCGTGCTGCGCAAGCGCGAGGAGTAGTGACGTCACACGGCGCACAGCTGGCGCGCCGAAGACGCCGCTGCGCGCGCGCGCCTCGCCGGTCTGCGCATGCGCGAGGAGCAGTGACGTCATAAGGCGCAGTGCTGGCGCGCCGGAGCCGCCGCCGCCACCGCGCCGCGCCTCGCCGGTTTCCGCATTCCAGAGGAGTGACGTCATAGCCGCGGCAGACGCACTGGCGCCGCCGCGTGGACTGCTGTCCACCTCCGTTGCGCAGTAGCCAAGTCTTACGCTGCACCAGAGCCGCTTGATAGCACCTCTCATTTTGTGCGCATAAGCTCACGCTGCGTATATCCTAGCATAGCCGAGCTAAGCCACCGCAATCTTTTTTTCATTCATATCTTCTAATTTTTGTTTTTTTTGCTGATGATTGCGTTGTCTACCGTAAAATAACCGGTGCTTCTGACGTATTCGCGACTCTTCAAGCTGACCTTAACTCGCATCAGTTCAATGGTGTGCCCTTTAGAATATGGATCTGAATGCTTTAAAATGCATGTCAGTGAGAGTCTCGCATGTGTGCCGATTGCTCAGTATGGTCTTTTTCAATGATTGCTGGATTGATTCCGTACTCACATGTAAATATCTTGGCGTTTATATAACCGTTGAGTTATCATGGTAACATCACGTTAACTACTGTAAACTGGCTAAAGCCAAGCGAAGATGCTTAAGTATATAAAAATAATATTATTTCTCTGTCCGTCATTACTAAAAAAAACAGTTGTATGTTACATATATGTTTTCTCGAACCTTGAATATGCTTCCATCCATTTGGAATCCCGCTTACGTCACGCTACTAAATAACTTGGAAGCTGTGCAGAATCGCTCCGATTCGCTTTTGTTAACTCGAAGTTATCAAGCGCACTGTTAGCGTAAATAACATGAAGTCATCTCATAATCTTCCTTACCTCTTCACTGGCAGATAAACTATCTCACCTATTTCTCTTTCATAACGACATGTCATCATAATCAATTGCTTAGATCGCGCCCGATAAGAGCACCTGGGTTTCTTTACTTTACAGCGCCTCGACCATTGTTATAAACTAGACATACCTTATCAAAGCATAGTAACCTACAAATAACCTTTCATTCCAAAAACCAGCCTTGAATGGAATGGCTTGCCTGTCCTCTTTAGTAAGCATATCGGACGGTGATCGCTTCGCGAAGCTGTCAGTAATGTTTTATAAAATTTTCATATCAAAATGAAGTGTTCATTTTATGTATACTACTTTACGTTGATTTTGGTGTGCTTGTATTTATTCTTATACATTGTTTTTGTCAGGCTTATCAACTCTAGCACTGAGGGTCAAATAAATAAATAAAACCGAGACTTTTTGATTTCGACCTTCGTTTTCAAATTTGTTGAAGAAGTTTAAAAGCCAAATCAAAACCATGTGTTTTCCAACTCTTTCTTTTCCTTCCTCTCTCTCTCTCTCTTTCCCATATATATATGTATATATATATACATACATATACAGGGTGTTTCACGAAAGGTGGACAAAATTCGATATTGCGAAAACTACGCGTCGGAACAAAAAAAGGCTTGTGTCGTTTTGGTCCTGGGCCAGAGGCCCTGATTTGAGAAAATTATTAAAGTCCGAGATAATTAGATTGTTAATTATTTTTGCGTAATTAACTTTTTTAATATTGGGTTTAAGAGCATGGTTTCAATTAGAAAATTGCTCCAGCATCATCAAAAAACACTAAATCAACAAATTGCAGAACGATAGAAGGCACGTGAACCATTTTACGGCTTTCTGAAAAACCGCGCAAATTCGACGAGGTTTTTAAGTTTCGGTTTGCTATCAGGGCGCATCTCGGCCCCGGCGCCACCGCGCCCCGTGGAGAGATAGTGCAACCAGCCTCTGCTGCGTCGCGCGATGACAGCGCGGCAGAGGCTGGATGCACTATTTCTGAGACGCAGACGCTCACTCAAGAGGACGTGTATCTATATATATATATATTGCCGCGCGCGCAGCTGGCAGAGTAGGCAGCCCGCGCGTGACGTGGCAATTATTGTGCCTGCCTCCGCAAAATGTCAGGGTTCGATTCCTGGGGTGACGCAACGTCTTTTATTTATTATAATTGGGTTACAGTTTTTCTGGTAAGTTAGGATCCTCTTGATTGTTCGCGGCCCGAATGTTCTACGCGCCGAACGTTCTAGGACAGATGTTCCGGAAACTCACGCTGCTTCAGGCGCTCCGTGGCAAGCCGAAGTCAGTTTCGCCTCCAGGGTTCGATCCTGCTGTCTCGCCGACTTCGGCTCCACGACACTCTTCTGTTACCTTCTGTTTTCTTTTTATTTTGGGCACAAGTTCGCCTCATTTCAGTTTTTCAGTTATTCTCTGTTTCCTCGCTTGACCATTCATCGCAATATATATATATATATATATATATATATATATAGATACACGTCCTCTATGCATAGGAATACGGCCTTGCTCAGGACT
>JAZHYW010062368.1:0-13748 GCA_037355805.1 Ixodes ricinus | reverse complement strand
TCGATTACTTTTTAGAAGCCGAAGAAGTGTTCGTCGACGGTACGTTTTCTCCTGTCCATCCCTGTTCCACCAAGTGGTCACGATCAGCGCCGTCAAACATGGAGTGAGCTTTAACATTGCCTACTTCCTTCTACCTGGAAAGTCTCGGGAAGTGTATGTCGCTGCGTTTAGTAACTTCAAGACTGCGCTGGATGCCCTTGGTAAACCTCTCTCACTCGGCCTTCTCCGCACGGACTTTGAACTGGCACTCATCCAAGCGTTTTTGTTCGTGTTTCCTGGCGTTCGGCACCGTGGCTGCCATTTCCACTTCGCCCAGGCAATCTGGCGAAAAGTGCGGGAACTTGGTCTGGCTAAAGCGTACCAGGAAGACCCCACGGTAACCACGTTTGTCCGACAGACGATCAGTCTTGCTTTCGTCCCACCGACGTTCGTGCGCATCGCTTGGCGGAGCTTGAAGGTGGCTGCACCATTGACGCCAGAAATACCACGGCTCATCCTCTACTTCGAGGACACATGGCTGCTCGGAAACTATGACATCAGTCAATGGAATCATCACCAGAGCACCGGAGCACGGACCAACAACTCCAAAGAGGCCTGGCACCGGTAGGTGCAACGTACATTTTAATATTTGGCAGTTCTGAATTAATATATTGTAATTCCTAATTGCAGAAAAATCAACAACGCCCTCGGGAAAGCACATCCTAACGTGTTCACGTTCGTGGAGCTGATCAAACGGGACGAGGCTACGACTAGAGCTACACTCCTCCAGGTTTCCAACGGCGGCCAAGCACGGAAGCGGCAAAAAAAGTGGGAGAGAAAAGACGAGGCAATCAAGAAACTCGAGGAACGCCTTTCCAACGGACACCTGAACCTTGAAGAGTTTTTGAAGTTGATGCAGCGATTTTGCGGGATCTAAGTGCCAATGGGGTTAAGAGAAAATGTACTGTGTATGTAAATAAACACGCTGATTCTGTAGTCTTGGCAAGTATCAAATTGTCTCACAGTGTCTGCGAAAAATCACTGCGCCCAAATCAGAAATCAAAACCACAGCAGGTGTGAACGCTACCGGAGGACTGGCGTAACGGGGAAATTGGTTGCGGGGATTTTGAGACCAGGGGAGATAAGACGGGGGTTTCGACGTCGGGGATTCACGAAATTCAGGGGAAACGGCGCGGGAGGATTGCCGCCGGAAATAGGTTGTAATCTGCGGGTCAATATATATACATATATATAATAAAAACATGAAGAAAAAAAATTGTGTCAGCCTCGAGAGGGTTCGAACCCCGGCGCGTGAACCGGTACACGGCAATGCAAAGCCCGGCGCGATAACCGCTGCGCCACTACCGCAGACGGCGACGAGGGCATAAAGCTTGGTTATGACCTTGCGTACGGTCGGCCGGTGCGGCTCGTGGAGGTATGTCGTGCAAAATGCGTTCAGGAACCTTTCTGAATGGTACTACCGTGAACCTACCTGGCTAAAGGAGTCGCGCATAGTCCCGGCCTCCTTAATCACCGATTACTTTTTTCAGGGATCTGCCTACAATAACTTAATACCGCAAAGTTCGTCTCTCTCTCGAGATTTCCCATACAAACTGACCAGAATTTTAACCGCATTTGGAACCACCTTCCGCTCTTTTTTAGGCTCTTTTTTTATGTCGAGGCGATGTCAACGCTCATCAAGAACCCATGTCTGGTGTAACTTTGATAACTGTGCGCTCATTTTTATTTTATAACGAGAAAACGAATTTTCCCATTGAAATTTCGACAGGGTACCGGCGTCTAAAGATAGATGGCGCAAGTGGACCGTGTCCCCCATTGCTGGGTATGAAAATGGATTGGCTCCTATCTGCGTGGCCGTAAACAGTATGTAGAGGTTGGTGCTGGCTGCTCAGAGATGCTTGATGTGACTTCCGGAGTACCCCAAGGAAGTGTCCTGGGGCCATTACTGTTTTTGATATATGTTAATGATATTGTTTCTATTGTTGCCCCAGGTGTGAGCATCCGTTTATTCGCGGATGACTGTGCGTTGTTTAAAGAAGTAACGTGTCCGAGTGATCAAGTTGCACTGAATTTGAGTTTAAATTCTATACAGGATTGGTGCGACCAATGGAAGATGAGCCTGAATCTTGAGAAAACTGTTTTTCTTAGAATCACGAACAAAAAAAATACTTTTCCTTTCAGTACAAAATAAGGGACTATAACGTTTCTGAGGTAGATAATTATAAGTATCTTGGACTGACATTTGACAAACATTTGAGCTGGTCTAAACATATAGACAACATAACATCTGCTGCTTTTAGGAAGCTTGGATTGATTAAGCACAAACTAAAGAATACGCCCTCTAATGTAAAATTACTAGCGTACAACTCGCTCGTAAGACCTAAGCTTGAATACGCCAGCATTGTATGGGACCCCTTTACCAAAAAATATATAAATAAACTAGAACGAGTTCAAAGGCGGGCAGTCAGATTTATTTACGATAAATTCAAACGATCCGACTCTCCCTCCTCACTAATGCAAATAAACCAAATTGATTTGTTACAGGAAAGAAGTAAAAAGGCTAGGCTGAAGTTTTTGTATCTTCTTGCAAATGATAGGCTTTCTATTAATCGGCACTCATACCTACAACCCGTTACTACGAGACAGACCAGACATTATCAGCCACACTTACTGGCACCTTACTTTGCTCGCACCAATCTTTTTAAATTTTCTTTTTTCCCCAGGACAATTAGTGACTGGAATTCTCTTCCCACTCAGTTAGCCGTTTCCTCCCAGTTCATGACTTCATAGGTCCTCACTGCTACATTTCCTTCTGCTGCTGGTGGCTTTTTATGCTCTGTATAAAAGTTCTTTTTGTACTTCCTGTCGAAGGTATTGCTTGTATATTGTCATGTACGGTGTGTGATTTACTCTTTCTTATTCACTCCTGCTTGGACCATCTTGGTCTGCAGTATGTTATAAATAAATAAATAAATAAATAAAAATAATAAAATTTCTAGTAATCTTTTTAGTTTTGAAGTAATTTATTGATTTGTTTATTACATTTATCAGGTGGTAATTACAACAGTAAGTTGATTACTTTTGGGACTACGTACTCAAACTACTTGTAACCGTTATTTTTGTTTTTCTCCCGTTTTTAATGGCGCCCTGTTTTCGGGAAAGTGTTCTACCACAGAATTCTGGAACAATGCCTCCGGCGAAGAATGGTTTACTAAAATAGGTGGATTGAGAAGACGAGTAGTTAATAATTCGGTGATTCTAATTCAGCAATGCTGAGTAGGAAATATCCGTTTTATAAGCGGCAGAAAACTGTTGTTTTGAAAATCTGAAGCAATCGGAGAAGTAAGGGTTACTTTTTCAAGTAACGACCAATAACATTTCGTCTCGAGTAATCAGGTAATCTAATTAAATACTATTTAATCAAAAGAAATTGTATTTGCAACCGATCACTATTTTCGAGTAACGTGTGCAAGGGTGGTAAATACGCGCATTTTTGTCTCGTTATTATAAACAGCTCACGTTGTAGACGCTTTTTGGGGGACCGCGGGTGTTTGCATCAATAAGGCATCACTGCATTAAAACATCCCAAATGACCGCGACATTGAGACACCGAGCCCTTGAACCAGTTCACAGTGCTTCCGACCGCATCGGTCACACATGCCTGACCGCCGCACCAGCTTCCTAAACACACACGCGGACGTACCAGAAACGCCACGTTGAATCAAAATCAACAGCAAACATAGCTACGCTTTCTGTTCAGATTGATCTTCCTGATTAGTAATCGACGAGAAAGCGACTGTAAAACAATTTATTATATATTTTTTTCAAACCACCCTCCACGTCCTCCGTCGTTATTCCGCAACTTGGGAACTAGAGCCACTAGAGAAACTATACGCCTTCAACGTAACGGCGCTTTCGTCTTGGTGCCTCAAATCGTCGTTGTACATTATGTACAGCGTTGTCTGAGACCGCAGGAAATGCTTTTTTGTCTTCCAGAAATGATAAATCCGTCCGTGGGCAAGCAAAACGATATCGCCTGGGCTTCTTGACTCCGAATGAAGAGCCGATGAACGTACCTTTTTGAATCTTACCCATCACCAGTAAATCATTTTGAGAAGTCCGTCGAGCAACATTGGCAGTCACCATTGATTAGATTCGGAGCGCGTGATTGGGTCCGAGTTCACGCCGAACGCAGACACCGCCCAAGTGTCCAATCATGTCCAATACATGCTCAGAGCACCTGATCAAGCAACGGCGGACGGGCGTTGGCGGGCACTTTGAAAAGGGTCTATCGCAGCCGCTCTACACTAAGCACCTAGATGCAGACTTGAGAAGTAATCCGTTACAAGTAACGGATTACTTGTAATCTGTTACTTTTTCAAGTAATTTTGTAATTGTCACGTTACATTTTTTCGTAAGTAATTTGTAATGCAATTTCGTTACAATTATTGGTAGGGGATTACTTCAATTGCTCGTTACTTTTTTTTAATATGAACATAATACAGAAAGGGGAGCAGGCAATTCAGCAGCATAAAACCTAGCAGAGTTAAAAAAAAAACCATCGTGAAGAGGAGTATCATCGAAAATAAAAGACGATTTTTCGTTTGACCGTTTACTGGAACCATTCGAAAAACGTATACAAGGCTTATACAAATATGCGAAAAACAAAGATCAAGAAGACAACGCCGAGAGGTTCTGCCTCTTTCCACCGCCTTTCATCCAGCTTTTCTTCTCCTGAGTATGAGTAAATGGAAAGTAGTATTGCAGAACATTCTTTTTTTAAAACATCAAGATTTCTTTTATTCTTTTCTTGATGAGTGTATGAGGAAAGTAACGTGAAAGTAATTTGTAACGTAACGAGTAAAGTAATCCGTTACTTTTCACCGAAAGTAATTTGTAACGGTAGTCCTTTACATTTGAGGCTCAGTAATTTGTAATTGTAATCCATTGCATTTTTCAAGTAACGGGCACATGTCTGCCTATATGGTAGATCCCGCAATAAAACCTCAGAATGAAGTGCCTTTACTCGAAGCGTAGCATATTTAATAGTTTTTCTGGGTACCTGCGGCCCCCATTTACCATAATAAAAAGAAATATCATTTTTTAATCAAGTAAATTATATTTATTTTGCTTAAATCAGAATTAATTCGACTTAAATCACTGTGGCTAAAAAATGAATATTTACTACTATATGCATTTTTTAACGTGGCAGATTGATTGATCAATTCGTCCGATCACTGTTTACAATGCGGAAGAAAAAATACTGTAAATGCGAAGTACAGCTTTATTAGCAACTCTTCATTACTGTAATCAAAGCCATACTAGAACAAAAGCAGCTTGACTTCTTTTTTAGTTAGTGAAGAAAAGCTTTATTTTATTTTTCTTTCAGTTTTTAACTTGATTGCAATAAGAAATTACTACTGTACTTTTCGTCTCTTTATTTTGAGTTTTGATGTTCTTGCAAGAGGATGTTATGCAGCCGATGAACGAACTGGAGGGTAGAAATCAAACCGAAAACTCTGATTTAATCGGATCTCTTGTTACCGCTAGTGTTCTGCCTGATATTAATGGTTTTACTCGATGATTATTTAAATTAAATACGAGACAAATGTACATATAAAGCATCACTCGATAGACAAACGGTAAATGAGAAAATATGTTTGGGATTATTTCTTCGCGGGAAAGGTTTTATTTTAATCATCACAGTAAAATTATAATGCTCCTGAATAACAAAGGTAGCGACATCTTCTCCCTTCTCCTCTGACGCGCACACCTTTGATCTTAATGTTTTGCTTTTCATTACCCGCTTCGCGGCAGCGCCGCCTGGTTTGGCCCAAGCAGCAGGCGGCATCTTCAAAGGATGTCGCTACTTTTCCGTATAAAGGGGCTCTAAGCAAAACTGGTCCGAGTTACATCACAATTTATATCGTGATTTAAATCGGAATTTAAATCATAATGCGTTTTATTCTCGACTCTTCCATTTAGCCGCATACCAGTAAACTTGATTAAACATAAAGTACGAGCGAAGGAACTGAACCGAAACTTTCTATGTGTGCTTCAAGATGAAGGCGATTCAGCTTAGGGGGTTCTGCTGGCCGCCATCATGCCACCTTCCTGGATGTTCCGTCGTGCACGGTGGGACAGTTCCTGTTCGTTTGTCCGCCCGGGTACTGTAGCAACGAGACATGCACCGAGATCGAACACTGTGACGGCTATTGTGAAGCCCAACGGGAGCACCTGCGGCTGCTGCCATCTCTGCGTCAGGCAACTCGGTACGTAACATGCTTTAGAAATCGTATTATAAGGCCATTATAGCATCGTAGATATCTTTTGTACGAAAAATTCCCAACCGACTCAGTTTGTCCGAACGCAAATAGTAGAATGATATTTCGCGCGCCTATGTCGGTGTTTCTGTCTGGTGTAATGCCAGTGAACTATTAGGGTCTCACATCACTCCCGCTGTCTGCATGGTGTCGCGTAGTGTAATTTTAGAGCAAAAGCACGCCCACTTTCCGTAATATTTCTAAAAAAGAGACGCTTCGCGATGTTTTGTCATGTTTTATAAGCGAAAAGTGCCAGGTATGGTTGCAACTGTAAAATGTTTAGGACTCTAATCCACCATCACATTGCACCCTTGTTTTTTTACGTGGGGAGGAGGGAATACACGACGTCTACTTTTTGCACCCACCTCTCTATGTTGTTGTCTTTGTCATTATTATTATTATTATTATTATTATTATTATTATTATTCTGTTGTTTTGCACTTTTTTGGACTATTTCTGCGGAGCTTTACCTAAAGTTACCTAAAGTATGCAAAATGTTTTCGTTCCAATAACCTTCTTCTCTTTAAAGTGTCGTGCCCCTTCGACAAAAAGTGCCTACTAACTCATCATTGGTGCGCTAACATCGGAAGAACGCTGTTGTCAATTTTCGAATCGCTGTGGCTGAGTTCGATACTGCTTTTGGCTGGTGATATTGAATCTAATCCCGGACCTATGTCGAAACTGCAGGAAGAGCAGCTCGCGTCAGTTCTTGCGATTGTAAGAAAAATAGAAACTGGTCAAACAACAATGCTAAACAGTATTAAGAAACTAGAAGCAAATCAGAAACAGACAGAAGCAACGGTCAAATCTTTGGAAGAGCGAGTATCACTGTTAGAGAATAATCAAGCGCCCACCACAAGTTCGAACTCTGTCCAGCTTGAGAACGAGTTGCACCGGGACATTCTTGTGTCTGATCTTCAATCGAAGGTTGATGAACTAGAAAATCGGTCACGTAGGAATAATCTGATCTTTTTTGGAATAAAAGAAACAAGCGAACGTGAAAGCTGGCTGGATTCCGAGAAGTTGATTGTGGAACTCTGTGCATCGAAGCTTGGTGTAAAAGTGGAAAGCATCTCCAGAGCACATCGACTAGGCCGTTTATCAAGTGATAAGCACAGGCCAATCATAGCCAAATTCTTGAATGAAAAAGAAATGGGAAGTATTCTTTCAAACGGATTTAAACTAAAAGGTACTGAATTTAGTGTTAGTAACGACTACTCAGAAGCAGTTAGAGTCAAGCGTAGAAATCTGCTTAAATTTTCTAAAACTGTCGTAAAGGCTGGGGACAAAGTACGCTTACGTTTTGACAAACTTTTTGTGAATGACTCAGCATATGTCTGGGACAGTGCCCTTGAATCTGCAGTCCCACTAGTAAACGCCGCCGATGTAGATGAATGACATGTCAACTATTCGTTATCCCAAACTGTTTTTCCCAGATCCCCTGCACGTGTCAATATGCAGTGTCGTAATCTTGATGTTGCCGCGTCCACTTCGCATCCTGCTGAAATAAATCTTTTGTATACCAACATTCGGAGTGTGTTATCAAAGCGAGACGACATCTCATCTTTGATTGAATCTTGCTCTGCTGACGTCGTTGCTCTTACGGAAACCTGGTTGAATGATGAAGTCGATGACTCGATTATTTTTGAGGGCGTGTCATCTTTTACTATATTTCGTCAGGATAGACAACAACGCAGAGGTGGCGGGGTTATGTTTGCTGTCAGGAAAAGTATAGTTTGTACACGTATTGTCGTTGACACGTGTTTAGAAAGTGCATGGTTTTTCTTAAAAACAAAATATGCCACTGTTGTGTTTGGGGTCTGTTACAGACCTCCTGATTATAAATCGGGCTTTGTTTCAGCTTTTCATGATACACTTTGTGATTTGTCATTACGGTTTCCTGGCTGTTGCTTTATAATTTTCGGTGATTTTAATTATCCTTCTATAGATTGGTCTCAAAGTCATCCTTCTTGTCAGGGTAACATTGCTGAGTGTGAAAATTTCATCGAGGCTTGCCTTGACTTCAACCTCTCGCAGCTTGTAACAATACCAACACGCTCCACTACTTCGACCTCAAATATTCTTGACCTCATCTTGACTACACAGCCCGACTTGTTTCACCCAATCACTACCCTTCCAGGGTTATCTGATCACAACGTCCTGTTTGCGCAAATCATTCTGCCAGTAACAAGAAAGGAAACCATTCGTAAACCCATTAGAAGTTATGGCCGGGCTAACTACGATGCAATAAACAGCGAACTAGCACTTTTTTATGAAGAGGTTTTCGTGCATAACTTCGAAAGCCGCACAGTTGAGCAAAACTGGGAGCTATATAAAAATAAAGTGAAATGTCTCATTGATAAGCATATTCCTGTTATTTTCATTAAAACGTCAAATGTCTCTCCGTGGTATGATGCAGGCCTGAGGCGCCTAGGGAATAAGAAAAAACGTCTATTCAGGCGTGCCAGGTACCGTGACAGTCCCTCCGACTGGCATGCATACCATGAGTGCGAAACAGAATATAAACAAAAAGTTGCTATAACTAGAAATTCTTACTACCAAATCACTCTCCCCAATATGTTGCGTACAAACCCCAAAAAATTTTGGACAGTAATAAACCCTAAATCGGCTGATACATTAAATCTTATTGATGTATCAGGACATTCACTATCTGACCTCGAAAGTGCTCGTGTTTTGAATTCTGCTTTTTCTGCAGTATTTTCATGTGAGAATACTGCCCTGCCTATTTTGGATACGTTTTTTGAACATGATCAAATGGAAAGTATAACGATTAATTCATCTGGTGTTGTGAAATTAATTGATAACTTGAAAGTTTCTTCTTCGAGTGGTGAAGACGAAATTAATTCGAAGGTTTTAATGAATACTAAAACAATTTCCAGTGTCATATTGTCCGCAATTTTTTCACAATCTTTGCTTTCTCATTCAGTTCCTGGTGACTGGAAGGTCGGTAAAATTATCCCGTTATTTAAATCAGGTGAACGCAGCTCCCCCTTAAACTATCGGCCCATATCCATTACAAGCATATCCTCAAAAATTTTTGAACATATATTACATTCGAACATCATTCGCTTTTTAGAGGAAAATCAATTAATTTTCAATTACCAGCATGGGTTCCGGAAGGGTCATTCCTGCGAGACCCAACTCGCAGGATTCATTCATGATATTCATCTTTCTATTGACTTCGGTTCCCAAATTGATGTTATATTTCTTGATTTCGCCAAAGCGTTCGACCGGGTCCCACATAAGCGTCTGTTGCAAAAACTTACCCATCTAAAATTAGATAGTAACATCATCCTGTGGATCAAAGACTGGCTTTCTGACAGAAGTCAGTACACGGTCGTGAATTCTCATAGTTCAACTTCTGTTCCTGTGTCTTCGGGTGTACCTCAAGGCTCCGTCCTTGGACCCTTGCTTTTCTTAATATATATTAATGACTTACCTTCATGTATTTCTTCCCGCATCCGTATTTTTGCAGACGACTGCGTTGTATACAGACAAATTTCTAACGAAGAAGATAGCATGCAACTACAACATGACCTCACTAACCTATCATTGTGGTGCTCGACCTGGCTCATGAAGCTTAACCCTTCTAAATGCAAACTGATCTCATTTGTTAGGAAAGATACCTTTTTTTCTCATAACTATTTTATTGATTCTAACGTTGTTGAGTCTGTTTCCTCTTATAAATACTTAGGTGTTCACGTCGACTCGCATCTCTCCTGGAAGGTACATATTCGGTCGTTGTTATCATCGTGCAATCGTTCTTTGGGCTACCTAAAACATACACTTCGTTGTGCTCCTCCTCACTTAAAGAAAACTGCATACCTTTCATTGATTCGGCCGAAACTTGAGTACGCATCGAGCATCTGGGATCCTCACCAAGCATATTTGATCACTGAAATAGAAGCCTTTCAAAACCGTGTCGCGCGCTTTATTTTTTCTGAGTATTCTCGACATTCCAGCGTCACCTTATTAAAACAAAAAGCCGACCTTCCAGAACTGGCCTTAAGACGCAAGCTTTCTTGCTTATGCCTTTTTCATCGCATTTACTATGCACCTTCTCTCAGTCAAGGCACGCTAACACAGTCGCATTTCATTTCACCTCGTCTTAATCACTCATGTAAGATTGACCGTTTCACCTGCCGCACTTCTTCTTTTTGTATTCCTTCTTTCCCAAAACAGCAGTGTGGTGGAATGATCTGACAGAGCGCATCGTCACCGAGATTAACCCTGATAGTTTTCGTTCCCTTATCAGCAGCCATTTAGGTATTGCATGACTTACGATTTCTTGTATGTTTGCACTGCTGTGCAAGATTGTGTTTGATATCCGATTTCTTGTATGTTTGCACTGCTGTGCATGTTTTTATTTTATTATTTTTTGTGTGTTTCATATATGATGTACTTATCCCCCCTTATGTAATGTCCTTCCCAGAAGGACCTTTAAGGTATTTCAATAAATAAATAAATAATAAAATATGGAATATCTCGGTACACGTCCTTGTACTTGCGCTCAGGTCGAGGCGAGTCCTGCTTCCTGGACATCCTTCGAGGAGGAGGGGCCAAAAGAGTAGAGTGTGCCAGGGGCCTGTTTTGTGATCCAAGAACAGTGACCTGCAACGAGGCGCCGCGGTGGCTACTCAACTAAACGTGCTTCAACAACAAATAAAAATACGAGTGCATATATGCTATCGCGAGTTGTTTGTCACAGCGACAGCAGGGCGCCGTAACTGAGATACGTTGTCTTCGGACCACCAACTGACTAGCCGACGGCCTCCCATAATGCGCGTACATTCGTCTATTCTTCGCGCACCTAGGGCGCTCGTTTACCTGCCAAATGTACCCGCGTACTTTCGGTTCCATCTTGACCTCAGCAGCGAACGCCGACGACTTATCGAAGCCAGGAGCCTCACGCTAGGAACGAGGCAACGGAAGCACCTCCTCCCTGCCGTCCTCAATCGGTCAGAGGCACTCTTTCAATATTTATGAAGTGCCGACCCAGCACACGCGTGGTCGTCGCCGTTTAAACCGAGCGAAACAAATGCCATGTGCACGGATACTGAACATGGCGTCGGCCAGAAACCCTTCATGAGAACGTTTTCTAAACGGCCGTCACGAGGGTGACGGCCGCATTTCTTTCGGCGGACGCGGCAGCGGAAATATTTATCTGCCATAACGTCTTTTTTTTTTTGACAATTGGAGTTAGGATATATTTGTGATCCGTTCATTGCCCAATGGTGGAGTTTCTCAAGATCAAGCTTGGCTCATTGCTTGAGGGTCAACGTGAAACATCGAAGTCTTGAGAACCGGACTGGGCCTGTCTGACAGTAACGAGGTATGTAAAAGAACAAATCCTTCTATTGTTCTCAGCTGTAGGTAGCCCCCACAGCGCACAATATTAACTCTTAACACGTGCATAAATGTCGCACCCCAGTCCGGAAAATACGCTGTCTCTCTCGTAAAGTCGTTTTAACCATCGCCAACAATTGGCTCCAGTCGCTCTAGTTGCGCATGATTTGATCTGCGACAAGGGACATCTTAGAAGCTGCTGGAGGTTACTGAAACGACGTCAAAACTGATAGCATATTTTTAACGCAAACCCACGCCAACGCTTTTTGTTTTTTTCGTGAAACTGAAAAGAACGTTACCGTGTGTGTCTCGCAATCATTGCCAAAGTTAGCAGTCATCAGATGTAAAATATTTTTCTTGAAACATATCATAGAACAATTTGCACTGTATGCTGTCTGTAGAAGCAACACAACCTGGGTGCTTCACCGGAATTTACTTGCACAGGTTAAATTCGAGTGGATAAATATACCAAGAAAATTTGATCGAGGCACATTTTGTCAGGGTAGTGGTTCTCATGTTACAGCTCTTTATTTTTTTATTTACTTACTTATTTATATTCTTACGAATTACCTACATTGCCCTGTGGGCAATATTGAACTTTTCTTAGGATACATTATGATAATTGCGGAAGTCGTCTGACGAAAAACGGACCTACGTTGCCCTTTGGGAATTATTGATTTATTTTTTAGGATTATTATGATAATTGAGGAAGTCGTCGGACGTGAAATCGGAAAATCCGGTGGTTGGCGTGTTCTGGCTGACTGTGTCGAAATTTGTACCTTCAGTGATATCATCTATCAGTTTCACCGGAAAAGTGGCGAGGTAGCTTGGAACACACATCTTTGAAGGTAAAAAAAAGCCCAAATGAAAACGAGAACGACAGAAGTGAAAGAACAGGACCAAGCGACATTCATCTCACCTCGTTTTTCTTTTTTTCCCCCTTTTTTGGGAGGGAGGGGTGTTTTTATCTTTAATCAGTGACCTACTTGCCCGTACTTTGTATTTTGTTACAACTTTTCAAAACAATACACAGTAAAACGTTGAGATATTGCCAGCTGCTACTTACAAAGCAAGACGGGGAAAAACCGGGATACTGCTATAGAACCGCGATGTACTGGGTGATTCAAGGAAAGGCCAGCGCTCTTTGAATCGACCGCAAAATTCGGTTTCTTAACCTATCGCGCTACGATTTTGTGCAGCGTTACCCACAGATGGTGCATTTTTTTGCGTAAAATTTGCAAAGAAGCGATTTTACCTGAGGAAAAAGTAAAAAAAGAAAAAGGCTTAGCTCCTATGGAAACGCAGCGACGCCACCGGTCTTCAAACAACACGGCGCCGTTTCGCACGGGAGACAAGAGATGGCACAAGCGGTCGCGACGCCAACGGCCGCCAACGAACGAGCATACAGGGCCGAGAGCCGGCGTCTTTAGCAGACAATCTTTTCGACTCAAAAGCGGCGCGAGCGTTTCTGATATCAGTTGCCAATGTATTATTTTATCATTCTTACTAATAAAACATATTGAATGGACACATAATCGATTAAAAAATGGTTTGTCGGGATATTCAGACTGTTTTTTTTTCGGGGTACTTATGTCGTCTGCTTTGCAGTTCCTTGTTATTACCGCGCCTGTTTTTGGTTCTGCGACTGTCGCCGCTGCGGAACGCGCGCCGCTTTTGAGTCGAAAAGATCGTCTGCTAAAGACGCCGGCTTTCGGCGCTGTATGCTCGTTCGTCGGCGGTAGTTGGCGTCGCGACCGCTTGCGCCATCTCTTGTCTCCCGTGCGAAACGGCGCCATGTTGTTTGAAGACCGGTGGCGTCGCTGCGTTTCCATAGGAGCTAAGCCTTTTTCTTCCTTTACTTTTTTCTCAGGTAAGTTCGCTCTTTGCAAAGTTTTACAAAAAAAGCACCATCTGTGGGCAACGCTACACAAAGTCATAGCGCGATAGGATAAGAAACCGAATTTTGCGTTTGATTTAAAGAGCCTGGCCTCTCCTTGAATCACCCTGTATTATGTAGTTTACCCCACTCCAAAAATTATACAAAAAATATCCTCTTGT